>MJUU01000790.1:1845-13524 GCA_002080025.1 Modiolus philippinarum
TTTCGGTTATATCCGTCCTTTCTTTTGAGCTGTTAGTATTGAATATAAAATATTAAACATTGAAATTATTAGACGTCGTGGCTGCAGTCTGTGTGATTTCGACCAGTTAGGACAAATTGAGCGATATCATGGCAGCTATTTGTTTTTTTACATCATTTGATTGAGACACATGTTAAAATGTCAAACTATGTTCTGCACATTTTCATTTTGTATTTATTTACTCCGTGCATTTACTCCATATCCCTTCATTGCTTATTAAAGCTGCTGAATTTCCGCTGAACTACAGTAAACACTGATACGAACATTTTTCCCATTTTTATTTACTTCTTCCATATTTTCAATCTTAATGCGTTGCTCTCTAACCACTATCACGAATCTGGGCTTTGATATTCATGCAAGATTCTTTAATTGAATATGCAAAGATATCATCAAAAACATTCAATCTTCACAGAAATCATTACGTGAGTTAATTGTACAACATTGTATTTATTGAAAAGATCTCGGTCACGTCAATCAAACAGATCCTTAATTTCAGTATTTGTTCAAAAATTAAGTTACGTCATATTTTAGTCAATGTCTTCTTTCAATTTACAAGGCTGACATATGCATTTTTGAATATTGAAAAGACATTTCCAGTTATTATCCAAATGAAATTTCAAGAAGATTGAATTCCAAGCAATTAGTATTTCTGTCTACTTCAGCTAGAAAATCTTTAGCATTCACAGAGAATTTAACAAACCAAAACTGAATAGCAATGATTTGCCTTACACAGCACAAACATAAGTGTTCAGCTTATAAGAATTACATTAATCTGTAGAAGAAATATTTAAGCCGAGAAGCGTAGTACAACAACAATTAACTCAGACACTATAGTGTACAAGAGCTCATAACATAATATACAAGAACATAGGCGGAAGGAATAACATACAAGACAATACTGTGAAATAAAAACACAAAATACAATATCAACAAAATATACTAAATATAAGAATAAATAAAATGTCTATAAATTCAGTCAACGTGGAAACTTGTTCATCATATATAAGAATAAATATATATTTGTATAGTATTAGAATAACTACACACTACATAAATAAACAGAAATAATAGTCATGATAAAATAAATAGCACGTGTTAAAATAAATATACAGTACATTCTACTTGTAAAACAACTTATTTGAATAATTTGGCTGCACTTTTATTTGTTCGAATACAGTACTTTTAGATTTATCTGAAAATGAAGTGTACCCTGGACATGAAAACAGAATAAACTTGTTTTATTGTGTCTTGTAAAACGCCAGCATTTGGGGATATGATATTTTTATTTCTTTCATTACTTTATGACAGGTAAAACAACAAAACGAATATGTTTAGCAATGTTCGTTATTTTTATCCAAGCATTGTTGCTATGATTGTGCCTACGAGGACTTCAATGACGGTCAGATTTAGTGGTGAAGCTGATACTGATAAATGTTCCAAGTTAAATATGTGTAACAGGTTCATGTCGTTTTAGTTACACGTATTTAAGTATTTGTGTATTTTTTATTGATTTCAAATTAAACCAAGGTCTTGTTTTGTATACGTACCATCCACTCATTGTTGTTGAGCCCACTTTGCATTTTTGCCAACATACCATCAAAGTACAACTACATGTGTATGTCCTTAAGTTATAGTGTGATTTAATAAATGGACAACAATATAACAATTCATTATTTTATGATATATTTGTGAAAAGTGATTGGTTCGTTTGACATCCTGTGAATATCTTATAAATAGCAAAATACCAAAGTTACTGTTAATTTATTTTCTGCATATGCGCATTTCGACAACTTATGTCTCATCAGTGCAGATCAAACCAAAACATTTTGAAAAACCTGGTATTTTTTAAATAGTACATGACGTTCTATATTTGGAAATGTCAGGTTTACAACACATTTTATATGCTAACACACCGAACGTTACATACTAATTTAAACAAGGATAATGTCATAAATAATAAAACTATTATAGCGTGACAAGTTTGGTCAGTATATGTTTTTATAGACCTTTTCAGATTATATTTACCTCCGACTGCATTATCGGTCAATATGCTCTAATCATGTCAGACTCAGTAAATCCATGTATTGACCTTATCGCCATGCTATATTTGTATAGTGTCGTTGTTGGCACATTCTTTGTTGTGGTACTATTCAACAAAAGAAGAATACAAATAAATATACAGTGTGAAGAGTGAAGATTGAAAGTTTGTCATAATGTTATATTATTTTCATTATCATATTATGCAGGGAGAGTAAAGAGAGGTTTATCTTTCTTAAAGAAATAACAAAATACCGAAGTTACCACAGAGTTAACGTAGATTTAGTTTCTGCATGTGGCTATTTCTACAACTTATGTCTCTTCAGTGCAAATCAAAACAAATGAATGTATTTGTGCCTGTATCGCAGCTAGTGGTTGTACTTTGTTGTTCTTGTTCCTATCATATCAAATTTGTTGTAGGTATTGGGTATTGTATTTACAGTATTGCCAAATATGGTCAGTTTCGATATAATCTGAAAATAACAGGAATGTAGTGTTAATACAGTCTCTGAAAAGTAAGAAAAGCAGGGCAGAATTTTTTACCTTAATTTTATTATATTTTCAAATCACAAACTTGGAACAATGATCTCGCCTCGATCGTTAAAGCTTGTTTTATCATCGATTCTCATGTGTATAAATATTCATATATGCAATTTTTAACTGATACACTCACAGAGGTTTTTATCTGTAACCTTTCTTTAATTATTAATTATTAAGTAATATTGCTATGTCAATATGCATTACATCTTCATCTGAAGTGTGAGAGAATGATAAATGTGAGATTTTGTGTTCATTTTGTTTAATGATACTTACTGTGTAGTATCTTCAGCGGTATACCAGTATATTGGATAAGAAGAAAGTTCTAATGATAGTTGTAAGCTTAAAACATGTTCCGATTGCTGGAGTCCTTTAGAATTAATTTATCTATATCTATGTTTTGAAGGCTCTTTGGAGTTTTACACGACAGAAGAGACTTAGAGTGGATCTTTTAAAAATAAATAACTTTAAAAAATTTTCATCTGTTATAATTTTGCAGCTTTGAGAAATGCGTTATGTTCGGTTCATCTTCTTTGTTTTGTTGTTCTCAATTTTTCAGTATTTAGCAATCATCCACAAAAAGTAAAAATGTGTTACCAAACAGTATCACCATACAAAATCAAGTACTTACAAAATCAAGTACTCAAATCAGTGAAACCATGTCTTTGTAAACAAATCAATGGGTGCAATTTGCAAAATCTAAATTCTTAATGGAATACAGAGAGAGTGTGTGTTTTTGCATGACAAATAAATTAATCGGTTTACAATTTAAAATGCTATAATGTACAATAAATAAATAAAAGTATGTCCACTATGCATATGTATGTAGAAATCATAGTTAATCTTGTATCTCTACTGTTTCTACATTTTCTTTTATATTCTTTGTTCATTTCTCCGCTGCTGTTGAAATGCTGTTATAATTTTGTTCACATATTTCTACTGCCGTTATTGCGGTTATATTCTTTGTTCACAAGTTCAAAATAAAAGAATTAAAAGTAGAACGTTGTTTTATTATATACCGAATTACATAGTAAACTTAATTAATTCCAAAGAAAAAAACAGATCATATTGAATTGAATTAAGTATATATTATTATTGAATACGACTTTCCAATAGTGAACTTCCCATTTTTGAGCAATATTCCCACATATGGTGTGAACATTTCATAATCTATTCGCTAGTTTGTACAGCGATTTTGTCAACAGAGCGGAATTACTGTCTCAAAAACTTATACATCAAGGCATGTTCAGTCACTGTTGCAATTGTCACTACAGAAGTTTTACAGTCGTCACCACGATTTGACAGACCGTTACAATATTTCTACTTCACAAATGAGAACAGATATCTTTGGGTAGATCCAGAGTTTGTGACAAAACCGGACTTTTCATTGGCAGTGTGACGGGTGCCACGCGTGGAGCAGATCGTGCTTACCCTTCCGGAGCACCTGATGATACCTCAGTTTTCAAAGGGGTTCACACTGCTAGTGCTTTAGTTGTGTGGCGTTCTTGTTCATTTTTTATTATTTGTTTTGTCTATGTCATACTGTCTCAATTCGTGTTTGATGTGAATTGCCGTGATTTTAAAATTCCCCTTTCCTCGTTTTTTTTTTGCTTCGGTATTCGCTTGCCGATGTACCCAGACATGTTCTAGATATAAAAACTACAATGGTCATCATAACTATGACGGTCATAACGAAATTACTGAACAGATTTGTGAAAAGACCAAATCAAAGGGAATAAAGTTAAAGTAGGTGTAACACCACCGAATAATTGTAAACTGCAAATCTGACTTGGTGCAGGCATTTCAAAAGAAATAATGTGTTAAACCGGTTTTATGGTGTGCCAAACGTCCCCTTCAACTGCGGTATTGACCAACAGCTCAACAGCAATGGAAATGTCGTAGATGGTGAAAAGAAATAGTACTAAGTGAAAGAAAACGAATCTTTAATCACAGTTCGGATCGAAACTTTAAAGTTTTCCAAATGTAATTGATATCTGTAAAAGAACTTTTTAATGTTCGTATGATCAATACATCGGCAAACGAATACCGAAGAAAAGTAGGAAAAGCGAAAATTCAAAAATAAAAAATAAAAAATATGGCAATTTATATAAAACACTAACTCAGACAACCTTACAAAGACAAAACAAATGAACATAATTGAACAAGAACGAACATCAAATGATTACTGGGTTTTTAATTTCTGCCACTAGTTCAAGTGATGTTTCCTGTCAAATTTTTGCCAATAGTTCAAATTATGTCTCCATTCAAAATTATTTCACTAATCCTTTCATTTGTTTGTCGCTATAGTTCAATTGGTTCTTATCGTATTTGTGAAAATATACTTTGTGGCGGGTGCCATGCGTAGAACAGATCATGCTTACCCTTCCTGAGCACCTGATGATACCTCAGTTTTTGTAGGGGTTCACATTGCTAGTTCTTTAGTTTTGTAGCGTTTCTGTTCGTTTTTGTTCGTCTTGTCTTTGTCATGCTGTCTCAATTCGTGTTGGATATGAATTGGCGTGATTTTGGATTTCTGATTTTGGAATTGCCACCTTCATCATTTTTGCTTAGGTATTCATTTGTCGATGTATTTACTATATGACCACTTACAAATGTTAAGCAATAATGTGCTTAATGTTGCAATGTATTTAAATATTATCAAGGAATGGCATGTATAAGCAAATGGAAACTTCGTGTCTTTGTAATGAGTGTACTTGCTGAATTATTATTTCTTCTTGTGACGACGGAGTAAATTCCTGTTAACAATGAGCAGGGCTTATGTTGAAGCCCTCTTGTGTTGTCCTAATGTTTGTTTCACCACGTATTTGTAGAGAATTTGTCTCATGTACATTTAATCCATACCCTTTCATTGTTAATTTAAGATTTAAAGCACAAAAACTGAGTCACAATTCATACAGGACAACATAACATTGTGTGGAAGTCACAAAAACTTTAAAGTTGAGTTTTTCTTCAACGTTTTCCTTTGAACAAAGAAGGAGTTTACAGATTAAAGTTGAAAATTTCTAATAAATTTTTGATTTATATCTTTTACAATATCATGCAGAATAGCCCCTTAAATTAAATCGCTGAAAAGTAGCGAGCATCAGAATTCATGATGATTTCAAGATGAAGAACAACAATAAAAACATTGTTCCATTGCTTGGGTTCATCATGTATTTGAAGAGACTTTGTATCATGTGCATTTCTCCATGATTCTTAATTTGAGACTGGAGTCTGTCTCTCCTGCAATGTGGAGTCCCATATGGAACCACTATCATACTTTCAAATTTTGCAATCTCCAAATGTTATTCTGACCATTCTATTTATATTGCCTCCATCTCATAGTTTTATTATGCCAAGTTTTCTTGCAATTGACTCGATGGGTGTCCTATGGTTGATTATTTATTGTAATTGTCTTCTATAAGTCTTTTTGTCGGGAACGCATGACAGCAGTTGTAAGAATACTTTGTCAGTTAATTTTATGTTTGTTGATAACCCTGCATCCATGACAAAAAGGATACATGGATGTAGCGTTACTCGACATTTAGCAATGACTTCCGCTAAAACTGGTGCTAGGGACAGTCTTGAACTTACTGTGAGGTATTAGCAAAACTCATTGTCGAAGGCCTCATTGTGAATTAAGATGGAGAACAAAAAAAAGCATTGTTCCATTGCCCGGGTTCATCATGTATTTGTAGAGACTGTGTCTCATATGAAAAAGAAAGGAAATGGGGTAAATGTCAAGGAGACAACATTCCATATCCAGGTTAAAACGACCCAAAACAAAGCATCTAGGGGTCACCGTACGGTCTTCAACACAGTGAGGAACCTCACACCATATAGCAAACCCTAAATGACCCCAAAAAGGTAAAAAAGTGAATAAATCAATTGAAACAAACCACATCCAATAACCCAAATATCAAGAAACTAAAATTTTATTAGAAGACAAGAACAATCCAATGACCAACATATTCCTGACTTGGGACAGGCGCAAAAAATGTGCATTTACTCCATATCCTTTCATTGTAAATCAACGGTAATATTAAACAATCTCACATGAAATCGATGTTTAAATACTGACAGATTTTCTATCGGTGACAGCTATTTCCATAGAAGTTTTTGGTTGCTTTGTGGAAAGATGTAATTTTTTTTCACTAGAAATTCGGCCTTCAAGACAGGGGGGGTCAAATATCCAAACCCTTTTGTAACCGCTTTAAACAACAAGGAAATTGGTTGAAGGGTCTTGTAAAATATGTTGTTATTTCTTAAAATACAACTTTTGGACACACATTTTATTCTTTAAAATCAGAAGTATGTATTCTTACTTGTAATATTGTTCTATATACGGTTCGTTTTGCAGTGCTCGTTGTAAAACACTGTTTCTCATATTCATCGTTACTGTCTAAATGTTTGAGTTTCTTTAAACGGGGGTAATAACAAAATTACCGAACAGAGTTGTCAAGAGCCAAAGTCCATGAGACAAAAAGACAGATCAGGTAGAATCCACAGGAAAAATTGTCGACTGCAGTGGTCCCGTTTCAAAGGAAATGGTGGGTTAAACCGGTTTTATGGCAAGCCAAAAGAAATTTGTTCGTAGCAGTCAGAAAAAAACATTGTGAAAAGGGTACCAACAGAAACATTTTGACGCAAATTTTCGTTACCCAAATGGTATAATAAATTCTAGAACCCTCCATAAAAAATAATGGAAGCCCTGTACATTCCCAAAGTCTGAATGTTTTTATTAAACCACCTTTAATTTTCTGTCAACATCCATCACTTATTTAAACAATTAGGTATAACTTTCTATTTACTTTCAATTACTTCTAGCCATGAGATTTAAGTGCTTTAGTTTTTCCGTTGGAATTTGGATTGCTTTATTTGAAGCTATACTATGTGTTTCTAAATCAGGAGGAAATTAATGTCAAGATAACATCGCCGTCATTTTTGAGCCAATGGGCTGAAAACTATTCCATTTCACTTGATTAATAAACTCCTTTGAAATAGTTGCGTCATTCGAGAGAATACGTCGATTGAAGTGAAAAGATAATTAAATATTATTTACACAATCATTATGGTATTAATTCTTTGGAAATAATAGTCGATGCATATCTCATAAAAGATTATTACCGATATAATCACTAAATGCTGAATACTTTATTGTTCTTGGTCTATAGAAAACTATGTACAGAAACTGAATGGAATATGTAGTAGGTGTCTATTGAAAAACATAACATGATCGGTCTTGGAGGAATTTGAATGAAATTTAACCACAGCACATTCATTTCGATCCATGTCGTCCTGCAAAGAAAATTCGTAGTCTTTGACGAAGAACAAATCATTGCAACGCATGTCAAAAATGCACAGAACTTTAAACGCCTTACGATTTCGGAAACGGCGAATGGGCCTTATGTACTTAACGCATACAGCATTTTAACACAACGGTTTTTTTCGAGAAGGTATCTTTTGCTCATCTGAACCTATAAGCGTCCGACTAGTCTGTCATCATTTATTTGTACCTCCAAAGCAAGAGCTATTAATGACATTCAGGCCGTGATTTGTGACATTTTGTTTCAATGATACTCTTTCTTCTATTTTGGCCCAAGACTGTGCTATAATTTGCTGAACACGTCTCCAATCCTTAAAGAGGTTTAAACTCGCTTGGAGGTAGACTTGGTCTCCCCGACTTTGAAGTAAGTAAGAACCGAATCGTCAGACCAACAAATCAAAAATGAGGAGTCTAAAGACAATGACACAATCAGAAAGACAAAGAAACTAAGACAAGAACGGCACAGGAAAGAAAAATGGGAACACGTTTGAAGGGATTATATGAATAAGTATGTAAAATGAGCAAGTCAAGTCGTCCAGGACACATCAAACGAACATAGTGTATAATATTACGGACAGTCTTTATCTGTCATTCCAATTTATTCCACCAGTATATTTCAATCTGGAGTATTCAAAATTAAGTTATTTTTTACGAATGTTTCAAATTGATTCAAACGTCTCTCTCGTTGAAATTCATTTTTCATGCCAATGGTCATAATATATATTGGTACTTGTCAAACTGCTCCAGAAATCGCAATGAAAGAACGATGTCCATTAATGAATCCGTCGGCACTGATATAATCTACCATTTAAACATGGATTTGTATCGTTTACAACAGTCTGTACCGTTTAACTTCATTACGTCCTTGCTTTACAACAAAAAGGCCAAAGCAGCTCAATCAATGACTTATATTTAGCTTTACTTTCAAAACTAAGCGATACACTGACTGGCTCCCTTTTGAAGGATGCACTGTAAGTCAGGTTGTTTTGGTATATCCATGGCATTTAGACTTCTCGACACATAATCTTCAGGATTTTTCTCTGTATAGTCAAAAAACCACTGACTGCGGTTTGTACCGTTTTAACTATCTTGGTTCGATTCGCTACAAGACGTGAAACCTACGGACCTAGTTACTGATATAGCCTAAAAAAGTGGGAACCGAACTGTCGGTCAAAAAAGAATAATGACAACATCGGAAACAGAAAGAAACAAGGGCATCATATAAGTACGACACAGAAATGATAAATATGGACATACATACAGATGAACAACACTGAAAACATTGTGAGATCCTTTGTCGATTGTAAGATTTAGAAAATACTGCTGTTGTAATTTTGGTCTTGGAATTGTAACTAAAATGTGCAAGGCAAGTCTTGCTTTAGCAGTTGGTGATGTACAAAAATATTGTTTTCGCGTACGATCCGTATGCATGGATACTGTCCGAAGCCAATGTTACTTGCATCAGTGATGTAACTTTTTAATGAATATGCATTATCTTCGATCCAGTTTTGCAAATCTCAACGTAAAGATAAACAAAAGCTCATCCCATCCTACCCCATTTTGATACAATTGCATTTTCTTTTTGAACATCAAGGGCGATAAAAATCACAATTGGTTGAATATGCATGCAACAATGTATGAAATGTTTCGTCTTGAATGTTCATATTGTTTAATCTTGGTATGAAAGCAGAATACGATATCCTGAGCATTGCAAAACACTCTAAGTGCTCGTTCAGTTGAAATAGTTTCCAGTACCATGATGTAGGTATGGAGTCAATAACGTTTGTCACAAATTTGTGTAATCGTATGCTACCTTATTAAGTACAAACTATCTCGAGTATCATGCACTAATTTAGTTGCTGTTTCAGTCTCGTCTCCACGTCGCTAAGGCCACCGCAGCAGTTCGACGAACAATTCCTATAACCGAAAATCATCTTGGAAATCCGTTGCATAGCCTATAGATACTACATTCCATCCAAGGGTGGTGCGTGACTTACAGCTCTTCTACACCACCCCTCATTAGCAACTTTGTCAGAGCAAATGTTTTAGGACTATTGTATCCAATGAAAATCTTATATCATATGACTTTGTTGGTGTTGCCAATCATTAACAGGGGGTTTTATTTGAATTTGAGGGCGTGATGCCGGTTAAAGTTTAACGTATGAAACACTGTCTGACTTTGTAATGCTCAATCTCGAAAATAGCTGTCTTATAAGCTGTAAAGTATACTACCTAGAAAAGCCATTGTAGACGGGTTACGTTTTACAGGTTTCGTGTCAAGTCCAATTTATGAAGCAGTTTCATCTGGCGCATAATGTCTCTTACAACGGATACATCAATATTTCTCTGGACATGCCTTCCTTGTGTGATGCCCAAAGATGTACCTTACGCTCTGTCTCGGTTTCCATGCAATGGACTAGCCGAAACTAGCTGACTTTTCGATGGTTGGTCTTTCTGATCAGTTATTTACAGAATTGCGATTTTCATGTATTTGTCTTGCCGGATTCCACGCGTATTTTTTGTTGAAAATCTTTGTAGGAATGGCCCGTTCCAAGACGTACAAGTCACAAAACATAAATTATTGTCACGAATAAATCCTCGTTTCTTGTAGACAGAAATATAAAGAAATTGGTAGCACTGGAAGATAATATGAATCTAACACGGGTGGGTGTGCGAGACAAGGAATTCTCCCACCTCGGACAAGGAAATCTATTGTTTTCGCGGTGCAAGATTTTTCTGTCTTACACAGGGGGTGTAAGACAAGCTACACGCGTATATTCCCGTGAGTTTTTATACATAGGTATTCTTTTTTTATACTGACAGTTCGTTTCTCACTTCCTTTCATATTAATTTTACTTATTTATTACCAATTTATCTATTTTCCTACTCTTTTATGTTAACATAAGGCAAGCACTATCATAATAAAAAGAAAAAAAATATTGGAAACATATCGAGGGTAATGTCAGTTGTTGTGGAGAATTTTATACTATGGAAAATAGCTGAGCGCATGATACACCATACAGACTAGTAACCCATTTGGCCGCTGTAAACTACTTAATTAATACAGACTAGTAACCCATTTGGGTTGTAGCATTACACTATGATACAAACATGAAAAATAAACAATAATAAACATATGATCAAACAAAGCTAAATACAAATTATAACTATGATGAGTCTTCCTTAAAGCAAACTGACTGAGTGATTCTTGAAACTAAAAACTGCATATGATCAAACTTGATAAAAGAGGCAAGCTATATTTTCACTTGTATATATCTTGTCGGAAGTATAATTAGAATAAGGTCTACAGAACCATCTCTGGAGACATTTACGGTGTAGGAAAGGGCGGGCACCATCCCTGGCGACTTCTGGTATGTGTCAACTAATTCCTCTCGTCATGAGTAATCAAAATATATATGATTTAGGGATGGGGATCTCAACCGTTTTCTAGGTAATATATCATTCTTTAAATGAGGGGTTGAGGGGCAGGCACCACCATAAAGGACTTCTCAAATAGGTCAATCAATTCCTCTGGTTGTGAGTAATCAAAATATTGCTGCGGTCAAGGAAGTGGCAAAACTTTCATTGTAGAGAAGTCGAGATTACATGTAACACCCCAAGCTTACACAATGTGTTCGATTCATCGATGTCAAATGTCTACATTGTAAATATATCAGACGTGAAATACAGTGTTGTCTTTGTACGACGGCGAGTCAATGAAAGGTAGAAAGCTTGGGGTG
>MJUU01000790.1:15401-33632 GCA_002080025.1 Modiolus philippinarum
TTATCGTACAAGTTTCGTGACGTGATGAATAAACCCAGAACTTTATTGCTCTAAATATCTAAATTACAACTGATTGGATGTTGTCTGTTATAAAACGTTCGTCGGACAGTAAATACAGTACTTTATATAGAATAACGCCTGCTATTTGTTATTTTCGTATTTTTGTGTCATGTATTTGTTCTTCCTTTTTTATCGTTTTGCCATGTCTCGGGAGTTTGTTTTTGCCATGTTTCTAGAGTTGGGTTTGCCATGTCTCTGGGGTAAGGGTTGCCATGTCTCTGTGGTTAGTTTTTGCCATGTTTCTTGAGTTGGTTTTTTGCGGTGTTTCTGGAGCTAGTTTTTGCCATGTTTCTGAAGTTGGGTTTGCCATGTCTCTGGAACTGGGTTTGCCATGTCCCTGGAGTAAGTTTTTGTCATGTTTCTTCAGTTGTATTTTTTCATGTTTCTTGAGGGGTTTGCCATGTCTCTGGAGTTAGTTTTTGTCATGTTTCTTGAGTTGGTTTTTGCCATGCCTCTGGAGTTGGGTTTGCCATGTCTCTGGAGTTAGTTTTTGTCATGTTTCTTGAGTTGGGTTTTGCCATGTTTCTTGAGTTGGTTTTTGCCATGTTTCTGGAGTTGGGTTTTCCATGTTTCTGGAGTTGGGTTTGCCATGTCTCTGGATCGTTTGTTTTTGCCATGTTTCTCGAGTTGGGTTTGCCATGTCTCTGGAGTTGAGTTTGCCATGTCTCTGGAGCTAGTCTTGACCATGTCTCTTGATTTGGTTTTTGCCACGTTTCTGGAGTTGGGTTTTTTTGCCGTGTTTCTGTAGTTTTTCTCGTTTTTTTGTCATGTTTCAAGGTTTTTGGTTTTTCCACATTTCTGTCTCTGGAGTTTGTCATGTCTGTGGATTTTTTTCTCTTGTCTATGGGTCTTTCCCTTGTCTATGGGTTTTTTCCCTTGTCTGTGGGTTTTTTCCCTTGTCTATGGTTTTTTCCCTTGTCTATTGGGTTTTTCCCTTGTCTATGGGTTTTTCCCTTGTCTATGGGGTTTTTCCCTTGTCTATGGGGTTTTTACTATGTTTCTTGACTTCTTGCCATGTTTCCGGGTTTTGTTTTATGTCTGTGGAGTTTTTTCCATGTGTCTAGAGTTTGCTATGTCTCCGGGGTTTATGCCATGTATATGGAATTTTTGCAATGTCTTTGTGGTTTTGACATGTAATTGGAGTTTTTACCGTCTTTGTGGTTTTGAAATGTAATTGGAGTTTTTCCCATGTTTATGTCATGTCTTTGTGGTTTTGACATGTAATTGGAGTTTTTCCCATGTTTATGTCATGTCTTTGTGGTTTTGACATGTAATTGGAGTTTTTCCCATGTTTATGTCTTGACATGTAATTGGAGTTTTTCCCATGGTTATGTCATGTCTTTGTGGTTTTGACATGTAATTGGAGTTTTTCCCATGTTTATGTCATGTCTTTGTGGTTTTGACATGTAATTGGAGTTTTTCCAATGTTTATGTCATGTCTCTTTGGTTTTGACATGTAATTGGAGTTTTTCCCATGTTTATGTCAAGTCTTTGTGGTTTTGACATGTAATTGGAGTTTTTCCCATGTTTATGTCATGTCTCTTTGATTTTGACATGTAATTGGAGTTTTTCCCATGTTTATGTCATGTCTTTGTGGTTTTGACATGTAATTGGAGTTTTTCCAATGTTTATGTCAAGTCTTTGCCATGTCTCTGGGGGTTTATTTTTGCAATTTACGTCTTTTGTTCTTTCGGTATTCTACTGTTGTTTATGATTCATAGTTAACATAGCCCAAGAGCATACCTGCCAACTATCCTGTTGGGGGGGGGTTTCCTCGTGAGAGAATTATATTTTTAGTTACAGTCATTGATTTTGAATGCTGATTGTTATATTTTGAAGATGAAAGAAAAAACCTAGAAAAATGGATTTGAAAGGTTTTATGGAATATTTACGGATGTCTTAATGGTCACACTCCCATGGACATTTTTAAAAGTTTGCAGGTATGCGGGAGAGTTTAAATGATAAAGATTAATGAAAGCTTCTTATTTTCATATTTTCTTTTCTTTATCAAATTGATATATATACATGAGTCGTTTTGAACACCTTATGTCTCAAAGTTGCCGATTGAAATAAGACAATTTGGGAGATCATTTAAGTAAATATGAGACTCCTATTGGAAAGGTTTCCAAAGGCTGATGGTATGTTTGGATACCAATATGACTTACTGTACGTGTAGAGTATAGACAAATCAATGTGTTGCTTTTGAGTTTAAGGGATATTTAGATTTGGTGGAAAAGTGAACCTATATTAGACTCAGTTTCATTGGTTAAAAACAAACAATGTTTCTTTCATAAAAACCAATATCAATAATCATAGAAAAACATCAAATTTCCTTTGAAGTTACTCCGATTTATTCTGAGAATGTTTTACTTAAGGATGGTCACTCCTCAGATTTTTGAAACTGTCTCTGACTTTCGGAATTCTCCTATTTTATCCATTATGATGCATTAGAAAATTTTGCACACTGACCCCCACTTTTCTTTCCAAAATTGATAGTACACATCTTTAATATATTTCCGACAAAAGATGAAATTCTTGACATTCCTTCATCCATTTCAAAGGTTGATTCCCTCAATGCAAAGTGAATGAAAAGTCAAGAGAAGTTTGGTTTCCCGCCAAAATTTTAGACGTTTAAATCTCAAAAACGGCCACACTGACCTATCAATATTTTTTGCTTAAAATGATGTATGATCCATATTCTAATAAATAAAAATAATAATTTTAAATCCTTGATATGATAAACATGAGGGGTGGCCATCCTTAAACTGTGAAAAGTGAGCTATAGCAAAAAATCAGTACTCCAGATGAGTCGTATGTGTGCAAGGCTTGGAGAGAGTTGTCACCTAGCAGTCTTCTACAACAGACAAAAGTCTACAAAGCAATGGAAGTTCTTAGTTATCACAAGTAAAGGTGCGAATAGATGGTTGAAACACAATATTCCGATGTAAACGTTGTTTAATGTTTTTGCTATGAATTTACTTTGAATCATAAACTAATTCGCCGTTTAAGAAACTAAAGGGTTGTGGGTACAAATGTAGAGCATTCAACAAAAGATTTTGATTGGTCAAGAACGTGAATAACATAATTTCATTGGTTGAAAATCGATTGTTCGCACACCAAACTATTTCAAAGACAATCTCTGTACCCACAATTCCTCAGTTTCTGAAACTGCGAAACAGAAAATATGACTACATGAGGTATTAGTGTAACATATTGAAGTGTCTGATCAAATTGAATTATGGTTGTAGTTGGTTAACTATTTCGTCGAATAAAACCCGGCGGTGGGTTGATTTTATTTTTTTTGATCTTTTAAATATTCATAATTGTATTATATTTCATAGTTATATCCAAGGTGCTAAAAGACATTATTAATGAATTTCACTAGTATCCAAATAAAGCAACGTATCTATAACATGTTGTTTCTAAATCAGTGAATAACATTCCGTGCTGTGACAAATGCAGCCATTGAGTCTAATCATGCGACAATTATATTTACTTAGATAAAAGTAAAGTCCTTTGGCAGTGTCTGATACTAATGGAATATAATCAGAGTCAGGGTTCTAACCAGTGACAGATTGACTTGGAATACTATTGTCATTTCTGCCAGTATACTACGCCTAATTGAAATGATATTAATCTAACAGGATTGTACAGAATTTGGTTATTGGCAATAGTAATTTTCTTTGATTGCAAAGAGAATGGCTGCTAAATGATCTGAAATAATCAGTGGAAATATTGGAATCATTTTATGTGAGAACTGATATATTTTCAGGTAATAATTTCCGGATTTCTTTGAAATACGAACGCTCAAAAATTGGCGGATTTTAGTTCATATAATCATGACACACATTTGTGGATTTTAAAATGGACATTCCCGTCGCTCCAGTTAAATTAATTAAGTTAGTTGACACCGTTGATTGAAGTGACATTTTGTCAGATATGCGGTCTTCTCGATCTTTTTCTATATCAAAATATTTTGCACATGAACACCCACTTTTTATTTTATACTAAGTATTCTAAAAGCATATACCTGTAAGGAATTTCAAAATTTCAAGAAATTGACATTACTCCTTCACTCAATATTCAAGACTATTTTTCAAACCCTACAAAAAAGCTAGAAAATGTACATTCCCGCAAAATTTTTAATTGCTTGTATCTTAAAATCAAGCGCATGAACCTACTAATATTTTTTTTTTGTTTATTGTCAACCTTTCATTAAAGTCCTACTAATTCAGAACACGTTTATGAAATTCTCATTACTTTCATTCAAAGGTGGCAACTACCTTAAAACAAAAGTTACTGTAAGTTTTGTGTCAGCAGATGGTTAATTCGACAACATACACCAAAAAGATGCGTGACTGTTGATTGTTTCCATGAATTTCAACTTAGACAAATGATTAAAACAAGGACTCGGACAGTTTTCATGCCCCAGATCATGGATCGGGGGTATAATTTTTTTGTTCTGTCCTGTCTGTTAGTCCATAACTTTAACCTTCCCTATAACTTCTGAACTTCTTGTTTGCAAGATAGACTTTTCATACTTGGCAAGTGTATAGGTTTGGTCAAAAACAACATAAAAATTCAGAAAAATTAGGACAGGTCAAATGTCAAGGTCAGTTAGGTCAGAACTTGCCCTTTAAGTAAATGAGCTGCTGGTCTGGGGTATACAGTATTTCAGAAATATCTTGTTCTAAGCGAAGTACATTTTGAGTTGTAAATGAGTCTAATGAGTCTAATGATGATAATATAAATTTGTAATGGAGAGTTCATAGTATCATATCATCTATTAATTCCATCGATTCATCACTAAACCACGCGTCGTGTCAAACGGCGAAGTCAAACCCTTTGGAACATTGTGAAAACATGTTTATGTATTCATAATGATATATGCACATTTAAAATTTCAGGCGGAAAGGAAGTACCCGAGATATTTGATATTTTGACCAGCTAATTATGATCATGGGATATGGGATATTTCAATAATTATTGGGATATCTTCAATTTTCAAAGTGATATTTTAGTCCAGACCTACTGGGATATGGGATATTGGGTACCCCCTCTTGAAAGCTGAGAGCGACATGGTGCTGCGGATCTGTAAACGACAACCGTCACGGTGTCAGCAAGTCAATCCACATTTACTCAAAACCGTTAAAATCAAATCCATGAAGACTTAAAATCTAGACGAAAATGTACTTTCTCATTTGTGACACGTAATTATGCTATCATTTCACTGCCATACGAACAGTCAAAAGCAGTTGATGTTGAGTTACTACTCGTCTCTACCGAAATGGATGGGGAGGTTTGGCAATCCATAAAACCGGTTTAATCATTAAGAGAATTGCATCAACAAAAAGTGAAATTAATGTACTGGGCTAGATGTTTTTATTGATGTCCTTTTTCATACAAACTGTTATGGTGTCTACTTTGCACCAACTAGGTATCTCTTCCGAAACACTTGTAAACACAACACAAGTTTGACCTGTTACGTGTATGGCTATGAAAATACATTTCTGAAAATCTTAATGGAGTATATTTTCTTGTTCTAGTTTTCACTGAATAGAAAATATTTATTATATTTTAGTTGAAATATTTTCTGAGCTGTTGCGTATTAGTTTGTATTGATACTTGGAGAAAACTCAAATGAGCCTATTGTTCTAACAAGCTAATGTGAATGCTTCCCGATTTGAGCAAAGAAAACCTACACGGTATGTGAGAAAACTATAATCAATGAAATATCACATTTGTTTTAATTTTTTTCCCATAGGGGAACACTTTTACGTTTCTAATTTAACCGTCATTTGCAGATTTTTGCGTTTCTCTGATTGGATTTACAGATAATTGGAATTTTATAGTGCAATGTTATATGGTTCTTATGTTCTCATCTGACAGCTACAGAAGCTGATCCGACGTAATTTGTTTGCTTCATTTGCATTGTGAAGTTTCTACGAAAACGGAGAAATCATACTAAAAAGATAAGACAATACATATAGTCTAGGATGATGTTTATTTCGCTGAACTTGATTACTCTTTATTCAGGGGCCAACTCCGACCTGCCGTTGGGTATGGGGTTTCCTTACCGTTCATTGAAGTTCTTATGGTGGCTTTGAGTTGTTATTACTCCCCTTTGGGTCGTTGTCTCTTTGACACATTCCCCGTTTCTCTTCTTTTTCCTATATAGGTTATCTTTGTCTACTGGTATTTTAATTCTGTTATATCAGACGCTTTAGGATCAGTGTATATTATTTTTTCTCACAAATGATTTTAACGGTCGAAATGCAACGAAAAGGTAACATTATATTTCCTATACATGAAACTAGAATCAACCAGCACTCTTACGTTTATCTAAATACAATCGTGGTACCATAGAACTCAAAATACTTATGTGAATTACTCATTGAACTTGAAAATTCAAATCTTATAAATGATAAAAGATGGGATTTCAAATATTTCCAGTCCCATCGGTCAAATGCCCACTTTTTTGAATTATAAAAGGCGTCGCTAAAATTTATCAATTTACAGCATTTTTGCGTATATCTATAGGGAACATATGCACATTAAAACAACGCGGATCATAGATCTGTAACTCTTAGGTTTCAAATGGTCTATTCAGCTCGTTAAAAGTGTTGCAAGTTTTACGTGATTGGTTAAATCTGATATTCAGTTCTATTTCGTTTAAACGTACTTTTCAGACAAGATGAAATAAAAAACTGCACTTCGGAACTGGAGTTTTAGAGACATGGTGTAGTGAATATATAAAATATTTGAGGAATAAGTTGTACCACACTTTCACAGATAATTTAAAGTTTAGCGGGGGTTGCATTCCGAAGTCTCTCCTCAATATGATAATAAAAGAAAATGTGTCCATGGGACACGGATGCCCCCGCCATACAGGTATATCGGCAAACAGGAAGTAGATGAGTGACGGACTTGAAAAGGGGAGACACGGTACAACTCATCATACCAAAGCTTCAGACCAAATACTAAACCATTTCTGCATACACAAGCTGAGAAATCTTTGACGAAAAGACAGACGTACGAACGGACGGACAAGGGTAAAACTTAATCCACCTGTCGCCTAACGACGAGGGCATAAAAATCACATAAGGAAGACCAAAATTCACATTAGGAAGACCAAAAATCAAATCATCAAATCTGACAGACAAAATTACCTAAAAGGTCTTAAAGAAACGAGAACATAACTCTGAACGACAGACATGTCCAAATCCTTAGTTTAAAAAAAAAAATAGCTTAATGTAACATTTTAATGATCGGTTTTCCAGCCATCACCGAAGTTTGCCGTTTGAAATGTAGACATGAACCTTTTACATTTGAATTTAATGAAATAAATTATTAATTTGTTATTCTATATTTTTTGTTTTCTTTTTTTTTTGTTTTTGTTTTTTTGTTTTTGTTTTGGTGCCGTGACTTAAATGAAAAGGGCGGCAAGATTTAAACTACTGGTGACCCATAGATCCATATTTTCGAATACATGTATACGCTGGCGAGTTAAATGTCGGTATATAATGCATAAAAGACGGAGAAATATATATATATTGTAAGCTAATTTCCAATGCAATTTGAATGTAATTTTTCACAAATTTGACAGATTCTACTGGGAAAATAGTTGATTTTTAATCGATGAATGATCGCGACATTGTTCAATCTATAACAAAAAGGTGAAACTCAGTATTCAGATCTTTTAGGATAATAGTTTTAACGTTATAGCTGACTCGCCGTAAAATTGTAAATACAGATCAAGCGTAAATATAAATGACGCCATTGACACAAATGTTAGGGTTTAAGTAATGGAAAACAAGTTTTCCGTGAGGAATTTTAGAATGATTCTCTGACGAATTAAGAGATTGAAAACATTAACACCGCCACAGACATTTTTTGTTTGTATTGGTATCCTATCTATTACATTATATTTTATATAGCAAGTCTCACGAGTAAAAATGTGGTTAAGAATCATCTCAAATCATCTTGTTTTCTACCCACTATCTACAAATTCTAATGGATTATAAATTTGTCAGTCACCAAAACAATTAATGAATTTATTTGACAAATGGCTTTAAGTATTCACGATATAAATACAAAAAGATTATGATTCACGAACAAAAGCAGAGACATGATGATTTCTAATGCTACCCGTGACATTTAAGTAATCAAAGTACAGAGTACTGTTATTCGGTTTACCCTGTTTAGTCGAAAAAAAAGAATGTTATACTCTTTTGACAGCTAAATAAAAGGTATCTAAAAGAAAATACAAAATATTCAAAGAAAATACAGAGAGAGAGAGAGAGAGAGAGAGAGAAAGAGAGAGAGAGAGAGAGAGAGGGGGGGCAATTTTGATGACAAACAGTGCATATACAATACGTAATGAACTGAATTACTTTGATATGTCATCACGCCTGGGAGTCTGTAAAACTGTAAAAATATTTTCCATCAAAATCCGTACAATATATTTAAATGACGTTCTTGATAACCGTCTGCAGCCCTTTTCCATAAAAAATCTTACGACAATTTTCAATCGTAAGTCAATATGAAATGTAAAAGACCTACGATAAAACTTAATCGTAAGATATTTTGTGAAAAGGGTCCAGGTCTGGTTATCTGGCGAGTTTCTCAACTCAACTACAAAAATGTATGCTTACAAAATGACACGTGAAACAACGTCAGTTCATACGCGTTAAACACAATTTTTAATCATTTTCAATATTTTTAATATATTTTGGTTTCAAATCGAAAATATCACGGATAACGAGGTCAGGAAGATTTGAAATACGAGTGTTTTTTTTTTGTTTTTTTTTTGTTTTGTTTTTTTTTTAGATCAACAAATACCCCCTTCATATATGCAAAAGGAAAATCAGTAGTCATACGATTTTCAAGCATTTTGAAATTACATAATTGTTACGTCGTGGAAATCTATCCACTCTTCCAAACGGTATAGTGAAGTGAATAGAATTAGTTTCATGACAAGCGGGATAAGAATATTTATTTTTACTTATATCAAGTTAAATTATTTATTTACTTATATTACAAAAAGCTCAAGCCCTCCCTGAAAATCAAATGGCCATTCCTAAAACAACCACATTTTGGGATTACACATGTTCTGTGTATTCAATTAATGAAACGAACGTTGTACAGGTGATGTTGTCGTGATATGTTTTGTGTTATATACGTGCATCCGTCATGTTTACATCATTGATCCTTCCGCAGAAATATATTCCTGTGTTCTTTTCATTCCTGTTTTGCAGGATGCTCATATAAATACATTGTCTTCGTAAATACATGTACAATGCCACATTAGGAAAGATATCGTTAAGTAAATGAACAATTTTGACGCCAAAAAATCATGTGAAGACATATTCGTACCCGGGATAATTTCAATTTCGACAGCTATATGAAGTTTTCCTGACGGAAAACCTCATAAAAAAAGTAAAAGGTGGAAGATATCTTTAAAGCTTTAATATAAATACTTCACTCAAAAAAAAAGAAAGAAAAAAATCGCATATAAAGACAAGTTCACATAACAAAACTAGACGTTGATATGTTTGTTTATAATAATTTGATATTATACAAGAGATTGCATTTGTCAAAAGGTGTCACATGATTAAACTGTAAATTGCTGATTGACTTTATTTCTAAAAATATAACTTGAAAGACTTAGCTGAAAGACTTACTGTTACTAAAAATAGAAAGGTATTCAAAAGTTCAATAGAACTTCATTATGTCACACCATTGACTAGTTAGAGTAAAGCTTTTAAATGCAACTTAGACTTTTGTTGCAATTGGTAACAGTTAAACTATCAGATCCTGGAAATTATCTTTTTTTTTAAATTTTTTTTTATTTATTTTTTATTTTTGTAATTTTGACTGAAAATAATTCCTTTTCATAATATTTACTCTAATAATACCACAAGTCTTATTGTTACTATATTTAAAGCTTTTAGGAATAACTTGTTGAAATGAAAAACAAATGTCAACACCGATTTTGACAATTGAAATAGAATAATTCATATTGCTGTTTATGTCAAAAATTTAAACTTTACTGGTCTTATATTTCCTAAACTACTAAGAGTGAAATTATCCTATTAATGCACATAATTGTTGACATGCTACATTCTTATCACAAATCGTAACATTTCTTCATCATGTATATGTTGTCTCCCATTATTATTAGTGTAAATAATACATGTGTTTTAGTGTTGGTTTTGTTGTCTTAATTTTACATTACTTAAAGACATCTTTGTTGAATAATTTCAAATTATAATAAACAATTGTAGCCTTTTCCTTTCGGTCAATGCATTTTTTATCGACCTTAATCATATATCAACCTCGGACTTCGTCCTCGGCCGATATATGAATAAGGTCGATAAAAACATGTATTGACCTCATCAAAAGGCTATAATTGTAAAATGTCAAAAGGTTCTGGCTATATATCAAATGCGGTAAATACGGTCAAACTGCGGACACATTTGTCTCACTTTTCGTACTTTTCGTTACGGGCGAAACAAATACTTTATCTATTAAATAATAAATAAGATCTATTATCAACAGAAAATGCCGACCTTGTCACTGACTGTGAAACTGAATGGTCAAAGGTCAAACTGAAAAACAACAAAGACCTTCATGTAGCTTCTTGCTATATGCCTCACAGAAATATGAAAGATATTGAAAACCTTTAACTTTCATTAGACAAACTGGCAAATGGGAAACCGAAACATGTTATCATTGCTAGGGATTTAACTTCCCCGACATTGACTGGGAAAATATGCAAGTTCGCTCGGGAGCAGCAGACCGAGAAATACAGCAATCCCCGCTTGATCTTACCTTAGAACATGGCTTGACACAAATACATGACAAACCTACACGTGAAGGAAACCTTCTAGACTAGTGTCTACAATCAATCCATCTTTGATCAAATCAACTGGCAGTGCACCTGACATCTCGGATCACGAAATCGTCATAACAGACTCCATAATAAAACCAGAAACCACATGGAATAAACGTTATATTTATTCAAAGGCAAATTGGTAAAAAAAATCAAGACAGAAGTAACAAATTTAGCCATCGATATAAACAACCATATGAATGAATTAAATGTCACCATAGAAACATCGTGGAACAACTTAAAAACGGTATCCAAGTAATGACCTAAATGTGCCATCTAAAATGGTCAAGAAAAAAAAACCCACCAAATTCCATGGCTGAACAGACCACTAAAAACAATGCCTAGATGAAAAGCGAGAATGCAAAAACATGCAAAAAGAACAGGCAACTATAAAGAATATCGTCAATTTCAAAAAGAATGTAAAAGGAAATTCAGGCGAGCAGAATGGAACCAAAATAATACCAATAATTATTGATAATAATAATTATTAATAACATCATAAATGTAAGCCTAGAAAAGAACAACTCAAAACCATTCTGGAATTACATGAAGGCGAAGGAGTAGCACCGCTAAAATCATCAGGAGGGCTAATTAATAACAGCAAAGAAAAGACAGAAATACTCAACAACCAGTTTAAGTCCGTATTCACAAAACCGAATCTAGACCACGAAGAAACCATTCTACCATCACGTGCAAAGATGCCTATACAAAAATTAATCATTACCACCGATGGAGTGGAAAAACTGCTCAAAAACATAAATCCGTCAAAAGCAATGGGACTTGACCAATTATCAAACTCCATTCTAAAAACTTGTGCAACTGAAATGACACCATGTCTGAACAACATCTTTCAAAAGTCTGTGGATAGTGGCAATCTACCAACCGATTGGCTAAGTGCTAACATCGCTCTAGTCTACAAAAAGATTATGTCCATGCAGCGGAAAACTACCGTCCTGTCTCACTCACCTGTGTCTCGTGCAAACTTCTAGAGCACATCATATGTAAACAAATGCTCAAACATCTAGGACATCACATTTTTAATACTTACCAACCTAAACCACGGCTTCAGACCTGGATATTCTTGTACAATACAACTTCTATTTACAACAGAAGACCTTCTCCGCAGATTTGATAATAATATTCAACAAGTTATGGCTTTACTGGACCTTTCAAAAGCTTTTGACACTGTACCACACAATAAATTTCTGAGAAAATTGTACTCTTATGGCATTGATGGCAACATACATTAGTGGCTCACAACATTCCTCACAAAACGTTCAATGAGGGAAGTAGTAGAATGTGAGAACTCAAAAAACGTCCATGTGGATTCTGGAGTGCTGCAAGGTACTGTTCTTGGATCACTTCTCTTCTTATGCCACATAAATGACTTACCAGAATGTGTCAAAACACAAGTTAGACTCTTTGTGGGTGATTTTTTATTTAACCAACAAATCAAAAATCCCCACATATTGTTTATTTTACCGACAAATCAAAAATCCCTACATATCATCACACTCTTCAAGAAGAAATGAAGGCATTAGAAAAATGGGCAAAGAGATCGGGTATACAATTCAATGTTAAAAATACTACATCATGAGTATTAAACAAAAATCTAGTCACTTTTACCAGGTAGACAATCACATACTGGAACAAGTAAAACAATACCATATCTAAGACTAAACTTTACAGATGACCTTAAGTGGAGTACACATATTAGTAGAATATCAAGCAAAGCTAGTTGTACATTAGGATTTTTGAGACGAAACCTGAGAGAGTGCCCCAAGAGTGTAAAAGATTAGCATACTTAGCGATGGTACGATCAATACTAGAATATGCTGAAATCATCTGGAGTCCATTTACAAACAAAGATATTGACCGATTAAAAAAGCCGCATGTTTCATCAAACACGACTATAAATCTCGTGAAGCAGGCTGTGTCTCAAGTATGCTCAAAGAGCTGGATCTACCATCTCTCCAAGATAGAAGAAAAGACCAACGACTTATTATGTTTTATAAAGTGGTTGAGGGGCTGGTGCTGGCAATCGCACCAAGTGATTACCTCAAAGAGGCAAGAAACAAAAGGCAGAGGAGGGCAAAAACGTACCAAGACCACGTTACCTCAAATATATTAGAGAAACAAGACATTATAAACATACGACCGTTTCACCTGATACAAGCCAAATCTGATATCAGAAAACATTCATTTTCCCCAAGAACAACAGTTGAGTGGAACCATCTAAAGGACAGCATCGTGCACGAAAAAACAGTCGAGGGTTTCAGTAACGCCCTCCATAGGTTGGACTAACCGTAACTCTCCTTCCAGTGCATTTATATCCACGAACGGATCCTGCACTGAAAAACATACAGATACAGATACTAAACGACTTAATACCGGTGTTATTGTAAATTTAATTTCTGCACATGGCCATTTAGATAGCTTATATCACTCCAATACAGATAAAATCAAAACATTTTGAAGATCATTTAACCGAACGATATATAACAGCTGATAGCCAACAAAAATCCAACAGGATCTATATAAGTTCCACCATAAGATATGTTCCAAAGGAAAAAAATACTGCATATAAGATTTGTTACATCAGAACAAATATTATATTTGTTCCTAACGGAATAAATGTTATATAATATTTTTTCCAAAAGGAAGAAATAATATGCCAGTGTCTATAAAATTTGTTCCAATGGATCTTTTGTCAGATGGAACAAATATATGTTTACAAATGGATAGCCAAAATCACCAAAGGACATAGTTTTGCAGTAAAAATTGAGTTCTGAAAACATAGTGCAATTCTTATGCAGTAGTATTGTCGTTATTTCTAAGTATATATATATGTATATATTGAAACTACCCCTTTACATCGGAAGCACCAGTCACAAGGGTACGAGTGACGCTAAAACACAATGAATATACAACAATGTACACCAAGAAATATACCTGTTTAAGAGTCAAGGCCATAGAGAATTGAACAATGGTAAAAAGAAAACTCCTGTAGATTTACATTTTAAGCTTTAATTGTTGTGTCATGGAAATTTGACCTTTTTAAAAATATTTATGAGGTGCTAGACAGTATTACTTAATGGAAAATAATTGTGATATTTGCTGTTGAAGCACTTTGTGGTTTTATTGCCGTAAATAACAGTATATTGGACTAAATATTGATATTATACATATCCTTATGGATAGATTTTTCTCTATGGTACACTGAAACCAGATTATGAGTCGTTACATTAGATTTCAATGTGAATAGCAGCATAATAGTTACCCCAAGTGACTTTTATATAGAAGTCTTTATAACTTCATATCGTAATGACTGACACAAAAACATAAAATCTTCAAAACCCGGCCAATACTTATATTAAAATTATATAACACTGTCAGTCATTATTCTAACGTTGAGTGACAGCTAATACCGTATATAGTCTCAGAAATCTTCTTTAAAGCATGATGTATGAGGAAAGTCTTGAAAGTGCAATTAGTTTGAAATAAGGTATTCCATACTAATTGCATAAAAGATAACTAAAAAGCTATATAAAATACAATAGATATTAAACAATTATATGCTGATTCTGCAATATGATAAGCCGACAAGACAAAACAAAATAAAAAATAATCAGAATTAAACCATGACATGCCAACACAATTAAAACAGACCATGACATACCAACACAATGAAAATAGACCATGATATACCAATACAATGAAAATAGACCATGATATACCAACACAATGAAAATAGACCATGACATACCAACACGATGAAAATAGACCATGATATACCAATACAATGAAAATAGACCATGATATACCAACACAATGAAAACAGACCAAGACATACCAACACAATGAAAATACACCATGATATACCAACAAAATGAAAACACACCATGACATACCAACCAAATGAAAAAGACCATGACACACCAACACAATGAAGACAGACCATGATATACCAACACAATGAAAATAGACCATCATATACCAATACAATGCAAATAGACCATGACAAAACAACACAATGAAAGTAGACCATGATATACCAACAAAATGGAAATAGACCATGACATACCAACACAAATTGAAATAGACCATGATATACCAATACAATGAAAAAAGACCATGATATACCAACACAATGAAAATAGACCATGACATACCAACACAATGAAAAAAGACCATGACACACCAACACAATGAAAAAAGACCATGATATACCAACAAAATGAAAATAGACCATGATATACCAACAAAATGAAAACAGACCATGGCATACCAACAAAATGAAAATACACCATGATATACCAATAAAATGAAAACACACCATGACATACCAACAAAATGAAAAAGACCATGACACACCAACACAATGAAGAAAGACCATGATATTCCAACACAATGAAAATAGACCATCATATACCAATACAATGCAAGTAGACCATGACAAAACAACACAATGAAAGCAGACCATGCTATACCAACAAAATGAAAATAGACTATGATATACTACCAAATTGAAAACAGACCATGACATACCAACAAAATGAAAATAGACCATGATATACAAACAAAATGAAAACAGACCATGACATACAAAAAAATGAACAAAGACCATGACACACCAACACAATGAAAAAAGACCATGATATACCAACACAATGAAAATAGACCATGATATACCAATACAATGCAAATAGACCATGACAAACCAACATATGAAAACAGACCATGACATACCAACAAAATGAAAAAGACCATGACACACCAACACAATGAAGAAAGACCATGATATTCCAACACAATGAAAATAGACCATCATATACCAATACAATGCAAATAGACCATGACAAAACAAAACAATGAAAGCAGACCATGATATACCAACAAAATGAAAATAGACTATGATATACTACCAAATTGAAAACAGACCATGACATACCAACAAAATGAAAAAAGACCATGATATACAAACAAAATGAAAACTGACCATGACATACCAACAAAATGAAAAAAGACCATGACATACCAACACAATGAAAAAAGACCATGATATACCAACACAATGAAAATAGACTATGATATACCAATACAATGCAATAGACCATGACAAACCATGACAAACCAACACAATGAAAGCAGACCATGACATACCAAAACAATTAAAACAGACCATGGCTCACCAACACAATGAAAATACACCATGACAAACCTACACAATTAAAATAGACCATGATATACCGACTCAATGAAAACAGATACTGACATACCAACACAATGAAAACAGACCATGATATACCAATACAATGAAAATAGACCATGATATACCAACACAATGAAAACAGATCATAGCAAACCATCACAATGAAAATAGACCATGATATACAAATACAATGAAAACATAGCATGACATACTAACACAATGAAAATATACCATGATATACCAATACAATAAAAATAGACCATGATATACAAATACAATGAAAACATAGCATGATATACTAACACAATGAAAATAGACAATAATATACCAATGGTGGGAGGTTTCGCACTGTGTTGAAGACCGCACGGTGACCCCTGGATGCTTTGTTTTGGGTCTTTTTGGCCTGGATATGGGATGTTGTTTCCTTGACAGTTACCCCATTTCCTTTCTTTTTCAATACAATGAAAATTGACCATGATATACTAACACAATGAAAACAGACCATGACATACCAACACAATGAAAATAGACGATGACATACCAACACAATGAAAATAGACCATGACATACCAATACAATGCAAATAGACCATGATATGATATACAAACACAATGAAAACAGACCATGACATACCAACACAATGAAAATAGACGATGGCATACCAACACAATGAAAATAGACCATGATATACCAATACAATGAAAATAGACCATGATATACAAACACAATGAAACTAGACCATAATATACAAATACAATTAAAAAATACCATGATATACCAAGACATGAAAATAGAATATGACATACCAACACAATGAAAATAGACCATGATATACCAATACAATGAAATAGACCATGATATACCAACACAATGAAAATAGACCATGATATACCAACACAATGAAAATAGACCATGATATACCTATACAATGAAATAGACCATGACATACCAACACAATGAAACTAGACCATGATATACAAATACAATGAAAACATAGCATGACATACCAAAACAATGAAAATAGACCATGATAAACAAACACAATGAAAACAGAACATGACATACCAACACAATGAAAATAGACGATGACATACCAACACAATGAAAATAGACCATGATATACCAATACAATGCAAATAGACCATGATATGATATACAAACACAATGAAAACAGACCATGACATACCAACACAATGAAAATAAACGATGACATACCAACACAATGAAAATAGACCTGAATATACCAATACAATGAAAATAGACCATGATATACAAACACAATGAAACTAGACCATGATATACAAATACAATTAAAAAATACCATGATATACCAAGACAATGAAAATAGACCATGACATACCAACAAAATGAAAATAGACCATGATATACCAATACAATGAAATAGACCATGATATACCAACACAACGAAAATAGACCATGATATACCAACACAATGAAAATAGACCATGATATACCTATACAATGAAATAGACCATGACATACCAACACAATGAAACTAGACCATGATATACAAATACAATGAAAACATAGCATGACATACCAATACAATGAAAATAGACCATGATATACAAACACAATGAAAACAGACCATGACATACCAACACAATGAAAATAGACGATGACATACCAACACAATGAAAATAGACCATGATATACCAATACAATGAAAATACACCATGATATACAAACACAATGAAACTAGACGATGACATACCAACACAATGAAAATAAACCATGATATACCAATACAATGAAAATAGACCATCAAATACAAACACAATGAAAACAGACCATGACATACCAACACAATGAAAATAGACGTTACATACCAACACAATGAAAATAGACCATGATATACCAATACAACGAAAATAGACCATGATATACAAACACAATGAAACTAGACCATGATATACAAATAAAATTAATAAATACCATGATATACCAAGACAATGAAAATAGACCATGACATACCAACACAATGAAAATAGACCATGATAT
This sequence comes from Modiolus philippinarum, assembly GCA_002080025.1. Lineage (NCBI taxonomy): Eukaryota > Metazoa > Mollusca > Bivalvia > Mytilida > Modiolidae > Modiolus > Modiolus philippinarum. The sequence goes on from MJUU01000790.1 coordinate 33,590, forward strand.
ACCAATACAATGAAATAGACCATGATATACCAACACAATGAAA
>MJUU01000790.1:34738-55413 GCA_002080025.1 Modiolus philippinarum
ATACCAACACAATGAAAATAGACCATGATATACCAACACAATGAAAATAGACCATGATATACCTATACAATGAAATAGACCATGACATACCAAAACAATGAAAAAATACCATGATATACCAACACAATGAAAATAGACCATGACAAATCAACACAATGAAAATAGACCATGATATACCAACACAATGAAAATAGACCATGATATACCAATACAATGAAAATAGACCATAATATACAAACACAATGAAAACAGACCATGATATACCAACACAATGAAAACAGACGATGATATACCAACACAATGAAAATAGACCATGATATACCAACACAATGAAAAAATGGCATGACATACCAACATAATGAAAACAGATCATGACATACCAACACAATGAAAATAGACCATGATGTACCAACCCAATGAAATCAGACCATGATATACCAACAAATGAAAATAGACCATGACATACCAACACAATGAAAATAAACCATGATATACCAACACAATGAAAATAGACCATGATATACCAACACAATGAAAATAGACCATGACAAACCAACACAATGAAAATAGACGATGACATACAAACACAATGAAAACAGACCATGATATACCAACACAATGAAAATAGACGATGACACACCAACACAATGAAAATAGACCATGATATACCAACACAATGAAAAAATGGCATGACATACCAACACAATGAAAATAGAGCATGATATACCAATACAATGAAAATAGACCATGAAATACCAACACAATGAAACAGACCATGACATACCAACACAATGAAATAAACCATGACATACCAACACAATAAAAATAGACCATGATATACCAATACAATGAAAATAAACCATGATATACAAATACAATGAAAACAGACCATGATATACCAATACAATGAAAATAGACCATGACATACCAACACAATGAAAATAGACCATGATATACCAACACAATGAAAACATGGCATGTCATACCAACATAATGAAAACAGACCATGACATACCAACACAATGAAAATAGACCATGATATACCAACACAATGAAAATAGATCATACAAACAGACACAATAAAAACAGATCATGACATACAAACACCATGAAAATATGCCACGACATACCAACACAATGAAAACAGATCATGACATACCAACACAATGAAAACAGATCATGACATACCAACACAATGAAAATAGACGATGATATACCAATACAATGCAAATAGACCATGATATACCAATACAATGCAAATAGACCATGATATACCAACACAATGAAAATAGAATATGACATACCAACACAATGAAAACAGACCATGATATACCAACACAATGAAAACAGATCATGACATACCAACACAATGAAAATAGACCATGATATACCAACACAATTAAAACAGATCATGACATACCAACACAATGAAAACAGATCATGACATACCAACACAATGAAAATATGCCATGACATAAAAACACAATGAAAACAGACCATGACATACCAACACAATGAAAACAGACCATGACATACCAACACAATGAAAACAGGCCATGACATCAACATAACTGAATAAAGACAATGACATACCAACACAATGAAAAAATACAATGAGATACCAACACATTTAAAACAATGACCTACTGACACTATGAAATTGAAAATGACATCGTTGCAGTCAAACCAACAAATGAATACATACGATGAAAACACCCTTTTTAAATACTATTGTGGCCATGTTTGGTTCCAAAATTTCAGAGAAAATCTTTGAATGTGTTTTTCCATAGGGTTCAATGTTAAACTATGTTCCCCGCAGGTCACCATCTCTGATATAATCTGAAAAACTCCAGTATGCAGGGAAGAAGGGCACACAAAAACGTTTGTGGCCAAGGTTGGACCCAACTGGCTCCGCTGTTTCAGAGATCTTTGAATGCGTTTTCCCATAGGGTTCAATGTTAAACTATGTTCAACTCTGTCATCTTGGATATAGCTCAGATCTGAAAAACACTTCCAGGGGATCATCTATTAAAGCAATATTTGGGCAAAGTTTCATTACAATTGGCCCCGTAGTTTAAGAGAAGATATCTTTGAATGAAAGGCCTACGCTAGACTGATGGACAACAACATGGACAGAGAATTGACGCAAAGTGATGGCAAAAGCTCACACTGGCTTTAGCCAAATGAACAAAAAACTAAAATCATACCACTGCATTTACTATCTCTGAGCAATCTTGTGTCATCAAGATGGGTTTCACTAAGTCTAGGAAATCTCTAAGAAGGCTTTAAATGTATGATGAAGTTTGAAATAATGTAGAGAAGGTATGGACCATTCAGGAAATATAAATCTTTGGAAAATTAATCTTCAGACAAATGACAAATTGAAGGATTGAAAATGCCAAATTTTAGTTGATAATGTTAAAAAAATGATTGGTGGTTTCACTTCCACATTCCTATGAGTGACTTGCGGTACATTTTATACATTCTGCAAGTGTTCAATATTTTTTGTTTCATATCAATTCAGGTTGACAAAACATTTCATGTTCTCTCTTTTTTAAATCTGCAGCATTAAACATTTTTTCGTTTTATTTGTTAGACGACTTAAATGTTTATACCAGTGGCGGATGAAAGGGCCCCTGGGTCCCTTATGGAAAAATTATGGGTCCTGGTCTTACAGTTTGTAAAAGTTTGGCTGAGATCTGCAAGTACAAATAGTATTAAGGAATAAAGATGACCACTCTGGAGATTTGGGGTTCTTCTTTTGTCAACAATCATTGCAACATCTACTCCATATCTTCCTTTAAGTCAAATGAAATACAAAATCATACATTAACTTCTTATAAAATATTTATTAAGAATAAAATAGTAAATAACAAAAAAATTCATATCACATTTTCTATTTGTATATAAATAAAATACTTGTAAAAAAGTCTCAAGAACTTCAGGACGGAATGTGATCCACAAACATTTTGTTAAACAAAGGATGGGTCCTCATTCACATGTATTCTATAGCACAACAAGACATAATGTATCGGAGAGAAGAACATGACATGACATTTTTCCGATGTAATCTTCAGACAGGTTTTGCATAACAAGATAAAGTTCTCCTAACCTATATTCATGCAATTTTGAACATTTGCTTTCAAAATATTGTCTATATTTCAAATAAAATCTCCATCTAGATATTCGCCCGACACTTTTCTGATACTTTGATAGTTATTTTGTATTTAGAGTTGTTGGTACTGTGCAGCCTCAGGAGAATCTGCTCTCAGTAGTTTACCAGGATTGTGGACTAAATCCACAACAAAAGTTCTTGGTGGAAACTTTGGAGCTCCAGGCTGAAAAAAAGAATACAACCAACTATTACATTATTTACTTCATAATTCACACCTTAGGGAAATTTTACCGCCCTGTGACTTGTATTTTTGGCAAATACCCCTCCTTATCATGATATATCTGTTCAACATTTGATCAACAATAAGTCTACAATAATGTTTGTTTCTTATTGTTTAGCAAATCTAAATGGCAATGGAAATATCCAGTCAACAAAGACAACAAAGTAGCCAAATAGCCAGGGTTGTCATTAATCCTCTTTTTATCAATCAAATTACTGCTTGTATTTTTCATAAGAAGAAAAAAATGTAAATTTATGAATTAATCACATTCTTTTAATCAGTGGTGTTTTTGAATAATTTTCCACTTTGAGCTTTTTAATACAGTCCACATTTCATAAATAGATATAAAAAAAAAACAATCTTCCCTGGACATATATATTCAGTTAAATAAATATCTAAAACTACAAAATATGGATGGTAGTCATGGATTTCCCCTTCAAGATCGATAACCATGACTTGTAATTTTTAGTGCATGCTGCTATTAATGATTATGAAACATGCTATAATTTTTGTTATTGTCCATTCTTTTGCATCTTTTGCAACAATAATGTCAACGATGACTTAACTGACCACAGAGTGAAAGCAGAAATGGCCAACTGGAAACCAAATACCGCTATTCAATATAAAAATCATAATTGACAATTCTTAACTGCAAATAGAGGAAAAAAAAGATGCCTTAGGCCATACAAAAATAATTATTAGATTCTCAGGCCATTTTTCTGAAAAAATGATGAGGCAGGGAGGGAGGAAATTTTTATTTTTATTTTTTCAAAATCATGATGAGGCATCTTTTTACATTGCTGAAATGCCGAAAGAGTGATGAGGCAGGTGATTTTCATTTTTTTTTATTTGAAACTTGAATAAAAAAGTAAATTTAGTTCCCAGAGAAGAGATGAGGCAGGGGCCTGAGAAGCTAATGTATTTTTTTATTTTGCCTTATGATAATGTGTAATAATACAAGAATTTACAGAACAAACTTTAAATTATATTAATGATGTTCTTTGGTCAAGTTTTGGAATTTCTGTCAGATTTTCAGAATTCTCAGGTTTATTATTGATATAGTTATCGTTTATATTGAACATCTTCTCTGCAGTTAAGGACAATGTTGTAGAATATATACTAGTATGTGTTCTTATGATTGTTTTGTGTTATTTTTGTTCCTTTGTGTTGTCATGTCATTTGTGCCTGGTTATAATCTTTGTAATTTGGATTCATGCCAATAAAGTATTTGATTTGATTTTGTTCCATTTTAAAGAATTATAATGTTTTGCCCAGTGCCCCTCTAATTTATTTCCATAATTTCATTTTATACATTTTTTGAAGCATTCTGACAAAACATTATTCAACTGGAGTTATTTTGTCACATTCATCTATAGATAAGCATTGTATCTGTTAAACCTATGAAAAATTCAGAGGAGTTCAGTCTGCCATTTTATAAACACTTAAATCTCCAAAACGACATCAGTAACCTATCAATTCTTTTGCTTAAAAAGCTACTTTTTCAAATTTCTAACAAAAAAGCACATTTATCTGAAATCCTAGTAATTTTAAAAGTTGAACTTTATATTTCAACTCAGTCATTCAAACAATACACCACTGTAGATGTAAAGTACAAAATAACACTCCTAAGATTTCCTGCTTTTTTTGTTATGATATGTTATACTTCTAAGATTTCCAGCTTTTAACCATTTTAAATTGTAATGTTGATAGAAAATGAACAGAATCCATACAAATTTGACAGAAGTCTGAACTTACTGTGTCGTCAGAATCTGGTAACATGACTTCATTCCATGCTAGGTTATACTCTCCACGGTTCAATGTACAACCTACTGCTATCCTGTCTGCAAGCACCTGAAAAACAACCATAAAATTTCTTAAATATCTATCTGAATCGAGATTTGCTGATACAGAAATGAAGGCATCTTAGGTAATACATTGTATTTCCAATGTGAACCACAAAATTCGTTTATTGCTAAAATGTTGAATAATGTCACTGGAAAACCCATTGTTTGTATACCAAAATTTCCTGAATATTGATGGTACCAAAACTTTCTGTTATGATGAATTCTCCATCACCTTTTGTATTTTTATATAATTCAGGTAGTGGAAAAATTCTTTCATGAATTGTCATTTTATATGACATACAAAATATGAAAATATTAGTAACTGAGTAAATATTCTTAAATACGGTATGAAAATTTTAAGCATTAATTGCGATTAATTTTTTCTAAAGGTTTTTAAACTTGCAACCAAAAGTAACTGTAGAAAACCACTACAGCTTATGTTTTTTAATTAACAATTTCATTAATCCCTAGTATCCTACACATTTCTACTATCAAAGAAAAAGATAACCAAATAAATCATTATCCATCAGTTGTGTGAAAATTTTATCCCAGACCTCAATGTTCCCTAGTTGTATATGCAGTTCCATCAGTTGTGAGGAAAAATTATTCAAGGTCGAAATGTGCCCTAGTTATACATCCTTTTTCCACTAGTTGTATGAAAAGTTTATTTCAGACCCTTATGAGCTCTACTTGTGCATCTTGTACAGCAAGATAGTTATCGAATTTCACTGAGAATTTTAGATATACACACATTATATATATTCTACCTTTAGTAAATTCCTGAGAGGTAATATGTGAACCCTGTCTAATGCATACAAATTCATCAAGGAGCATACAACAATAGCTGAACTATATTAACAGACAACACACCTTGAACAATAAAGCTCTATGTATATGAATTCCAGTCTTAATTTTACCAATGGGTACCACATTAGACTTCATCTCAAATCTAATCTGACTTATAGGCAGTTCCCAGCTGAAGTTTGATAACTGGGTCTTCTCTATTGGTCCTCCCATGTGTTCACTCACATATCTAAAAAGAAAAGTCACAAGTTTGAATACAAAATGTAATAAAATTTAAGTTAAATTGTTATCTCATTATCAATACAGAGTTTCTATAATATTGCTTCATAAACAGGTGTATACCGGGTTCTTTTTCTGTCAGAAAAAAAATTAAAATATGTATATGTTATCTGGATTTTGACATCTGTATATTGTAAAATATCATCCCGTGAGCCAGAATATGAAGCACGGGGGCGAGTGAGCGCAGCGAATGAGTCCCAAGCTTCATATACTGGAGAGCAGGATGATATTTTACATATTCCAGCTTTCAAAATTCAGATAACTTGTTTATCGTCTTTTATTTCCTTTTTGTAGTAGTTTATTAGGTTTTGTGTCAAATTTTCCCAAGGTTGCACTAGAAATGAGGTTAATTCCCTTTTTTACAAAAATGAGAAATGTTTTGTATTTTTTTTATGACAGCACAATATTTTTTGTCCGCTGACATTATTAAATTTAGAAATGTTTTGATCGAACCATGTAAGCAAATCAAAATAAAGTCGTTTTTTTCATTGCAGAACCTTGCCATTGTTTACATTTATCCCCCAGTTCCTTGGCACTTTTATGACGTCACAATGTAAACAAAATGGTGGCTCTGCTGAAGTTATCAGTGACCTATTTTCCGTAGTTTTTCCAACGTCTCGTTTGTATTTTTGGGAATCGGTGACAGTAATTTGTTTACAAAATTGAAAACAGAAAATGTAATAGATTTTTTATCTAATTAAGATTTATTTCTTGCGAAAGGGATAAAAAGGATATTGCTTGTCAAACGTTGGGAGAACTTCCTTGATAACACCAGGTCAAACTCTTGATAAGTTCGGGTCAACGTGATATGGCTTTTGCAGAAGTGCTCTGCAGGCTGAGATAGGTGCAGGGAAAGACGATAAGTGATGGTTATTACGTGAGTTGAGTGGTATATATCAATACCACGACATCATCCAATTAAGCAAAGAAAAAGAGGTCACAAATTCAAGGTATGCTTGCACATTTTCAAACATGAAATTTAAAATTCCAATATTTTATAATTTTCATCATTTCACAGTTGTCACAATTATGGTCTGTTGTAGAGGTTGATAGTCTTCTAATCCATATGGCCAAGTTATCTGCTGATAAAGGCAATCTAAAATACCAGCTTCTTCAATTTTTAACTATATTCTAAAGATTGCACTGACAAAAGACTGAGAAAAAACTTGCAGTAGGAGAGCAGAGGTTTGTCCTATGAAAATGGGACAGTAAACTAAAGTCCTGTTGTATGTAAAGGGACTTCACATGACATATGGGAGAACCTTTTCAGGACACCAGGATCATCAATTTCTTTTTCAGCAGGAAATTTGGGATTTACCCTAAAGAGGGTCTGGAATTTGCTTTGTTATTTTTCAAAACTCACAATTAAAACATTTAGTTCTTTGAGAATTCAGGATTGGAAAGTTATTTTCTCAAGATTTCTGGAACATACCCACTCTTCTACCCACACTCTCACATTTACTTCTCTGACCATACTTACTGGGCTAAAGCAATCACTTGTTCACGTGTTGTTTGTAAGGGTTGTATTTTTTCTGTTATTTCTTCGACATATTTCAATAAGTTTGAGTCACATGGCATTTCAAATGGTTTATTATCGGCTGCTGCCTGATTTTCAGCCTCTTTCTGAAGCTGTGCTTGTAACTCTTCCTCTTTCTGTTTTTCTTCTTTTTCCTTCTGTGCTTTTGATTTCCTACAAGTTGTTACAAAAAAAAAATACAATTTAGTTATAATAATTATTCAAAAAACAAATATATAAAAAGAAATGCATTGCAGAATTCAAAGAAAACTCAAAATACACCAAACAGTGCACCAAATGTTATTTACTGATTTAAGAGGAAATCAGTCCCCACTTATGAAATTCTATATCTAGTATCTTCCCTTCCCTTCCAACTAGATTTTTTTTATTCAAAATTTCATTGTATACATCTGCATGAACATTCTGACAAAAACTTATTACTGGTATATCGTTTTATTTCGACAAATTCATTCATGGTAAAACCTTGCTTATATTAAACCTATGAAAAATTGAGAGGACTTTGGTTCCTACAAATTTTTAATCAACAAGATCAGCCACCTATGATTTTTTCTACTTAAATAATTTCTTTTATCAATTTTCTAACAAAAATGCACATTCATTTGAAACAATCTTTATTTTAAAATTGAGTAGCTAACCAGTCATTAAATTTTATGAAATATTTTGCAAACATTACTGTTATACAAAGAACAATAACTCCAAATTTCTTAACTGTAACAACACTGAAAACAAACTAGCAACACAATAGACAAAAATACAATTAAAACAAAATCCTCACACAACCTTACTCTTTTTCTAAAATCTATGCCAACTGCTGATTTAAAAGGCCATTTAGCTTACACACACATCCAGCTCCCAACATATACACCAAATTATCTTCATCTTTGGTAACAAAATCAAATTAAGTTAATAAGCCAATCGAATAAGGTATTAGCAAAATATAATCTCTCAATTCTGTTTCTCTTCCTGTCCAGTAACACAACAAAATACATGCATACAATAAACATATACAGACAACAAGAAATCCAATGCCATGTTTATTTGACCAGTAAATAATAATAGTCTAAAAGGCATAGTTTTACTATGTTTCATTTTCTTTAAATGGACTGCTGATCTGCCATCCCTAAATATATAGATTTTTTTTCAAATAGATAAACTAGAGGCTCAGAGAATTTGAAATCATTGAAAGAAAGTATTTTGACCTGTATTGTCCCATACTGAAATTTTAAATTGTAGCCAAATGTATCATATCCTATGGTAACCAAAAGTATAACCATACATTGATACCTCTATGAAATTTTTTCGTTCTTAAGATCTATGTCTCATAGTCACTGCTGTGATATTTGAAAGAACAAGAGAATCTGTGTCAATGGACACTATGCCCAAATACTGATCATACCTAATTAATGACCATGAGTGACATTTATTTTATCATCTTTTCTATAAACCTAGAGGTTAACATGAAATTTTACACAGCAACCATCAAATTTGTATATTTCCAAAATTAAATGGTCTTAAGAGAGTTTCATGAATTTTACCAAAGTTGGAATCAAGAATTTCTGCAATCCATATTTGGGTAATGACTACTTTAACTATAAAGTAATGAATTCACACTGTTGCTAGATAGAATTTCCAAGATGAAATAGTTACCATAATTGGAATCAAAGATTTTTTAAAATTCAGTTATTGAAAATTTGTGTTTTGACAAAAAGAAATTCAAAAAATGTATGGTTGCTAGGTAAAATTTCCAAAATTAAATCGTCTTTAAGAGTTTCAGGAAATTAACCAAAATAGGAATTAAAGATTTTTGCATTTCAGTTATTGAAAATTGGTGTTTTGACAAAATGAAATTAAAAAATGTATGGTTGCTAGGTAAAGTTTCCAAAATTAAATGGTCTTTGAGAGTTTCAGGAAATTTACCAAAATTGGAATCAAAGATTTTTGCAATTCATTTATTGAAAATCTGTGTTCAGACAAAAAGAAATTCAAACATGTATGGTTGCTAGGTAAAATTTCCAAAATTAAATAGTCTTTGAGAGTTTCAGGAAATTTACCAAAATTGGAATCAAAGATTTTTGCAATTCAGTTATTGAAAATTGGTGTTTTGACAAAAAATTCAAAAATGTATGGTTGCTAGGTAAAATTTCCAAAATTAAATGGTCTTTGAGAGTTGCAGAAAATTTACCAAAATTGGAATCAACGATTTTTGGAATTCAGTTATTGAAAATTTGTGTTCAGACAAAAAGAAATTAAAAAATGTATGGTTGCTAGGTAAAATTTCTAAAATTAAATGGTCCTTGAGAGTTTCAGGAAATTTACCAAAATTGGAATCAAAGATTTTTGCAATTCAGTTATTGAAAATTGATATTTTGACAAAAGGAAATAAAAAAAATTATGGTTGCTAGGTAAAATTTCCAAAATTAAATAGTCTAAGAGTTTCAGGAATTTTACAAAAAAAAAAAAAGAAATCAAAGATATTTGCAATTCAATTTAAAAAAAATGACTGTTTAAACAAAAAGGACAGAAAAGATGCTAGGGAGAATTTCAAAAATTAAATCAATGAGCATTAATACAAAAAATTGATCACAAAATTCAAAGCCAATGAACCTTGACCTTGAAGTCACTGCATCTGCTTGGCACATAACATTGGAGCTCATGTTATGGTCTATCTAAATACAAAGTTTCTTCAAGATATCAAACTTCCTTCAGTGTAAACTACCTTCAACCTAAACCTTAACCTGTAGTATATCAAATATTCACTTCTAATATTCAAAGTCATTGACCCATGACCTTGAGGTCCTAGCATCTGTTTCCTTCCAAAATGTTGCAGTTCCTTTCATGATCTATCAGTATACAAAGTTTCATCAAGATATCAAACCTCCTTCCAGGCAAACTACCTTCAACCTAAACCTTAACCTGTAGTATATCAAATATTCACTCCTAATAAATAAAGTCAATGACCCATGACCTTGAGGTCACAGCATCTGTTTCCTTCCAAAATGTTGCAGTTCCGGTCATGGTCTATCAGTATACAAAGTTTCATCAAGATATCAAACCTCCTTCAAGGTAAACTACCTTCAACCTAGACCTTGACCTGCAGAATATCAAATATTCACTCCTAATATTCAAAGTCAATGACCCATGACCTTGAGGTCACAGCATCCGTTTCATTCCAAAATGTTGCAGTTCATGTCATGGTCTATCAGTATACAAAGTTTCATCAAGATATCAAACCTCCTTCAAGGTAAACTACCTTCAACCTACACCTTAACCTAAGCATTACAGACGTACGTACATACGTACGGACAACATACCTGAAAACTATATACCCCTCTTACTTTGTAGGCGGGTCATAAAAATAAATTAATTAATCTGTAGTTTTACAGACAATTAAAAAGTTCCAGAAATCTTTACAGTTTACTGATTCAGAAAAAAAAACTCATATTTTTGCCTGGCATTTCTTTTGGTCAGGCATTTTTTAAATGTCTATTGTTGGATTGCTTCCAGCAACAACCTGTCAGAGTCAAGACAACTCATAGAGCTCCCAGTTCCCAAGAATAGGAACAATGAACTAAAGAGAAGATACATTGATGTAGCATTGCTCGACATTTAGCAATGAATTCTGCAGGGTCCATCATGACTTTACAATGAGGTATGAGCATAGCTAATTGTTGAAGGCCTCATGTGACTTCAAGACTTCCAAGATGAAGAACAACAATAAAAGCTTGTTTGGTTTAATCATGTATTTGTTGAGACTTTGTCTCATGTGCATTTACTCCATATCCTTTCATTGTTAATGATAAAATAACAAAGCATAACAAAAAGACAAGTTTCCCCAAAGGATGCTTATGACACAGAGAAGATAAAAACAATATGTACCCCAAAAAAATCTAAAAAAAAAAAATATCTTCAACTATACAATTATGTAGAATTAGGTTGGATTATTATTCACTGATCAAATACAGACAATGGTTACATAAAAACTCCCTGAAATAAAAATACAACAAAAGCATATTGGTAAAAACACAAATACCGCTTCCACAGGCTGTGTGAGGATATTAAAATGTTTGAAAATTACTTACGGTGGAGAGGGACTGTAAAGGGAAATAACTCAATAGTTAATAAAGAGAAGAAAATTTTCAAAGAAAAAGGTACCTTTTGTTAACAGTGAACATGACATACATACAGTTAAAATCAAATGCATTTGCTAATTCCACAACCACACTTTCTTGGTGAAGGTCAATAGTTCAAGGTGAAGGTCAAGAGTAAAATAAGAGACAAGAAATCTATGATTTTTGTAATTAGTTGTGTATAATATGTATCCTGTTTTATCCCACAGAGAAGGAATTATTTAAGTAGTTGGGCTTCAAAAGCTTTGTCATAAAAATGTACCAAAGCCAGAATAGCAATACCACTTGAATAAAGTTCTTCAATTCTGTTGCTAACTTGCATTATATACTTTGTTTTGTCAAATGCAGATATAGAGTCCTTAAGTTGGTTTGTACTGAAGTTTGATTCTGTTGTGTTTTAGATGTCCTGGTGAAATCACAGAGACGGGTTGATGCTACAAAACGCACATCTCAGTACAGTTGTATGCAATTGCTTACATCTAAAATAATTTCAACTTTATGATGATATCACTAAACTTCCAGCATAATTTCGCAGATTTCTTACGAAAAAAGTGAATACCCAATATTCAGAACTTAACTTGACAAATTATGAAATAATTTTTACTGCTAGAGTGTTTTAGCATTAATTATCCTACAAAGTATAAAGGGGGAATATGTAACCAACTGTTCTCCATAAAAGAACCAAAACACTCATGGAATACTATAAGGCGCAGGAGAGCTTTCGATTTTAGGTATGAGAATTGTCAATTTAGAAAAACAGTCAATGAAACTGAAAACGAAAGCAACACAAGTTAGCAACATGCATTATAAGTCCATCCTTATATTCCATGTTTTTACTTACCCTGGAAAATCGGCAGGTTTCCTGAGCATAAAATATTTCATTATACACAACCCCTTACAGATATTATTATAATTCGCTTGTCAATTTTCATCTATGTAAAAGGCAAAATGAAGAGAAAAATAATATTTCTAAAAGTTAAACTTCTCTATGCTAATTTTCTTAATTCTGAAGCATTTATCAATATAGTTTACTAAAAAGTTATAAGGTTTTCTTGGAAAATGTTAAAGGTCTAAATGGAAAGTTGTTATTTAACGTTTATTATCACATTAAATTACATGTTATTTACATCTAGAGGCTAAATATAAACTATTGTACCTTTCACCCGCGCCTGATCCTTTACGTCTAAAGTATAAAACATTACAAATAAAATTCATCATCACTAACATTTCTATTCCTTGTTGCCAATGTAAACAGGTTTCTACTATTCCAGCATATTCAAAAGGGCTTGCAAGTCGCATTTAATTCTGAAACTTCGCAGTACAAAAAAGTACCTAAAAATCATTTTGTTTACAACAATAATGTTGCAAAACTAATATTTGATCATAATATCTTCAGGCATCATGTTGCGGTAAACATTTTGAATTGCGAAGTCTCAGCGTTACTTGACGAGACTCAGAGATCCTGTTGTTTGTGCATTCTAGGGGATGCATTTCACAACTGCTGGAAATTTTTACCAACCATTGTTATGTCACATTGTTAAATCTTAAAAAATGTAAAATATATAAAATATGTTTTCTTTAGAAATAAACTAAAGAAAAACTGATTTACCCTACATTTCATTTTGTGTTAAACTTCTGCAGTAATTCCTATGCATATAAATACATTGTAAACAATTGTGAAACTTGTATGACAAGTTGAAACAAAACCACTGTTGCAGAGGCTAGTCTTACTGGATGCTGGAAAAGATCAGGCTATGAAAATATATGTTTAATTCATGTTACAAGCTACACTTTGAAATGTACAAGTTTTCAAATATTCCCTGTTTCTCCTGGTATAATTTGAATAGGTATCAGGAAATTTGGCAAACAATACCTAGGGTTATAAATGAAATACACTATCATATTGTAATGTCTTTACACAGTGCTGTTTCTTTTAAGGGCTATTCCAGTAAAAATTCCCACCAGGGGGTGGAACGCCACTTTTTTTATACCCCCCACCAAGAGAAAAAAGATTAAATATATAATTACACTATTAGGATACAATACAAATTTACCCACCACCACAGAAAAAAAAAGTGTTCCATCCCCTGGTGGGACTTTTAAATGGAATAGCCTTAAAGATAAACAACTACAGAAGGTAAAAACAAAAATCTAGTCTTACTTCACCTTGCTATTCTCTATGTATTGATTAGGTCTATAAAAATTCTGATTATATGTGTAAGCAGTTCTATATATTGCTTCCGAATTCAGTACTAATTATCTTGTGATATGTTTGTGTTGCATGCTACAATGTAAACATGGGGAGGTAATACATACGCTTTAGTTTCCCTTCCGGTTCGAGATGATTTTCCAGATACACTGGTCTTTGAATAATCTTTAGCTGTGTCCACATCTATATTTGACTGTGACTCTTTGGTGACTGGACTGTAACATTACAAAACATTGTATTTCGTCTTAACAGTGTATTTCATATTTGAAATGAATCTATGATTGACCAAACAGTGCTTAGAGTAATCTAAAACAACATTAGGAATATTATTATACCTTGGCAAAAAAAAATCTATCACATTAAACTAAGTATCGATAGTTACAATAAAAAGGCATGTATTATCCCCATATTTTTACCCTAGAAAAGATTTAGGGGTTTGGGGGTGTGGATTATACAACCTTATAAGACTTGAAGATTAGCCAAGTTTCCCGAAGATCTATTGTTAGTCTGTGTTCAAACCAAACAGACTGAACTTAACATTGTGGATCTAATTAAATATGTTGGTTTGATCTGCAAAGTGCCTTACAGTAATAAAAAGAATGGGTCTTTCCTCCAAAAAATGCTATTTTGATGTTGAAACACAAATATTTTTATTAGCCGCCATTACTGTCAATAAACCACGTGATTGGTAAAGTGTTGATTTTGGTGACAATGAGCCATTTATGGTAGATTACCTCTGACAATATTTAACATACTAAAAATGCAAAAATATAGGATTAAGTGGCTTATTATTTCATCCCACAACAGTTTATAATGAATGGAAGACTTGCAAACGTCAAATTAAATGTAAAATAAACACAGATATGAAAATTATTAACCCTTTCACCGATAGTGTCCCTGGCGGAAGTAACTCTGAGACGATGGCTTCCCTGACAGAGTGAACACATTGATGGGTGCTACACTTTAAATATCTACCAGAAATTCATTTTTGGGAGTTGAATGTTAATTTTTTTTGCTCCAGAATAAATGATTACAGACCTTTGTGTTTTATTTATTTTCGAGTCAATTCCGTATATGTTTTCACGTGAAAATTTGAATACCACGCACGAAATTTGTCCGATTTTGGAAAAATTCGTATTCCCCTTAAAAGTTTCAAAAGAAATTTTCAAAAAACGAGAAATCATCAACGAAGTGAACATTTCAACAATACGATACTGTTTCATTATGATTTCCTGGCTAAAATTCTCATTTCCGTCAAAATTCTATAATCCTTTGAATCGCGAAGAATTTCATCAAAATTTGTTCCAGAACTTTAAATTTGTGTGAAATCCACATTTTTCGTCCTTTTTTCATCCAATTTTTTGCAATGGAAGCGCAATTCTTATTTACATCCAGGAAACTCATCAAAGAAAGACAACTCTAGTCTAAATCAATACATGAGGCGGGAAATTCAAACACGTATTGAATCCTGCTAGAGTGGGACTCGTCGTCAGCTGTTTGAAGCGAGAATCCCGCTGTAGCGGGACTCGTCGGCGAAAGGGTTAAATACCTTTAGAGAAGGCCTCAGATATAGTAAATAAAGACTCGTGCAGTTGATATAAATTGTACTATGAAAATACCGATTTACAGGTACAAAATAAATACGATCATACCCATCTCCATGTAGACTTTGTTGGTTAAGGTCCCAGAGTATTAAACACACAAAATGTTTTTTTCCATGGATTATTAGGTCAAAAAGACACTGCAGATTATACACAAAGCGGATAATACATGGCTTTTTACGGTAACCATTTAGGATGTGTTTTATGTATGTATTTCAAAAACAATACTTAAATGCAACATTATTGAAGACATTTTTGTCAGTTATAATACTGTGGATGCACTTTTATTCGTGGACATCAATTTTCGTGGTTTTCATAAATATCACGCTTTCGTGGGTACCTAAATTCGTGGTTTCAAATTCTATCCATTAAAATCCTATGGAAAACTGCAATTCGTTGGGAACCTAATTTCGTGGTTTAAGTGAACCACCAAATCCACGAAAATTGGATCCCCACGAACAATAGTACTTTCACAGTATGTGCGTTAAAATTCATGATTTTGTGTCTTGTTATTTCCTTTTAATCTTATAAACAATGACAAAGCATTAAGCAATGAACAAATATTCCATCAAATATTTGGGAGAAGGGCTGTATTGGTAAATTTTGTGACCAATTTCTTTTTTTTTATTTTAGAACTATAAGTTACGTTTAGATTGAAAACTATGAACTACATCTTGTACAAGACTTATGATGGGTTATAACATACTAACATTATTACTGACTTCCACATAGTGTAATGACATTTAATAAAATGGTCCAAGGTTTCAAATCAAATTAAATGACAAAGGGATGTTAAATCAATACAAACTTACTCTGGTTTGGCATTAACAAGTAATACTGGTCTCTTGTCATGGAGGTCCTGTTTGCAATACTCCTCTAATGACAAGAATTTACTTCCTGGTCTCATTTGTCCAGCATCGTAAAATCCATCTTGTATTAAATTTGTTGAACCTAAAAAAGATTGGGATTTTAATAATGAAAACATGAAGATATCTAGAGCCAGGTAACACAATGATTCAAAATCCTACTGTGTATTTATTTCCCTGACATCATTCTGTTACATTCCGTCATGACTCACCATCAAGGTTAAACAAATCTTGCTAAAACAAAAGCTATTTGCTTCAAAGTCAACAACCTAGTTACATTTAAGTCAGTTGCCTGAAAGGATTCTCAATTTGCAAATGATATTTTCATTAAGGTACTTGCCTGAAAAACCAATTTTACTTGGAAAGGAGCAATATCAAAATTTTAGAAAATAATGCCCAACACTTAATAGTATCTTTCTAATGATTAGCTCTGTCCTTAGCTGGTTTTTGGGTTTTTGCTTAGACCTTATAGGTTATTTGTTCTCTGTGTGCTTTCTTATACTCTGGTCTGGGCTTCCAAATGTTTTGATTTTATCTGAAGAGACAAAACATTTTGAAATGACCATCTGCAGAACCTAAATTTTCACCAACTTTGGTATGATGTTATAACAATCAAAAGTAAGTAACTTAATGAAATAATGCAATAGTTTATATAATTGCATTTTACATATTTCTTCATAGTTTCACATTAAATATGTATTTCTGCTCTAACGATCATTACTAAGATGATTTGCCCTCTATACAAAGCTCCTATTTGTAAAAATGCCCCAGGAAATTACACAGATGGACAGCCAGACAGACATATGAATAAATATTTCATCAAAAATATATAAATTACATAAGACTTTTCCATTACTTTTACATTTCACATAGAGGTCTCAATAGGGGAGGTCCCTTTTCTGAAATCTCATCAATTTTTCTTCACTTCCCTGTTTCCTCAGCAGGAAAATATTTTACAAAGACTCTAAATGAGACCATCTTTTCCAATTTCACATGCTCTTTGTTCAGTGGTTCCCGTTTCACGCACGACATCCTTTCGCGTTTTCACATGCGCTTATTTGCCACAATCCCATTCCCTGCTTACCTAAAATGGCCATTCCCACTTCCCGCTTATACCCCATCGAGACCAATAAAATAATTTTACTTACTTAATTGACCTGTAAGAGAATATTTGGCTGATAAATTACTGTTCAATAAATTCTGTAGAGCAACATCAGCAAAAGGGTTCCTTCTTGTTCCAGATAACTGTATTTCTTGTAGTACTGACATTCCACTGAAATTACATGAATATAATCATATTATAGTTGATTCAGAATCAATTTAATAGGGTAAGTCATGAGGCAATTTTAGAGCACCAAATGTCATTTAATCTTCTCTATTACTAATAGTAATGCAAAATCCCACCACATACTCTTTATTAATCCAATTGCCTCTATCCAAAGTTTGATCATTTCTGGAATGGATTATTGCATTTTTCCATTCTCAGCAGTTGGTTAAATGTGCACAAGTCTGGCTGTGCCGAGTTTGTATCGTTGTTTACGTTTGTCTTTTGTCTTATTCATGTTTTTCATGTATAGTTCCTTAGCAGATTGTGGCATTTAATATATTTTTCAGCTATTGTAGGTATTTCCTGTTATCCATATTTACATGACTTTTTAACCAAAGGGCATTGATTAAAGAGCTTTCGCACCATTTTAGTTTTTTTTTTTTGTTTTACACTCATTTCATGCGAGAAAAAATTTCTCATTCAGCTATGTTGTGAGTTATAAATATTTCTGAACTCTTGATAGTAATATTTCGAGGTAAGAAATGTCTTTAACATGCTCCTAACTGAAGGATAAACTATATTTCTCTCTTTTACTTCAGTGAATATTTAAAATATATAACACTGTGTAGGAAAATCATCATTATAAATACAGTGAAACCTATCCAAACCGGAACCATTGGGGACTGAAGGTTTTGTTCAGTTTAGACAGGAGTTTGGTTTACACAGGTTTGAAATATGTAGAAATTAATAGAAAGTGTCTTTACATTATGTTTGGTTTAGACAGGTTTTCGGTATAATCAGGGTTCAGTTTAAACAGGTTTCACTGTAAAAGGATACAAATATAAATTTGACTGAAAAGATTTGCAAAAAACAGTTCTCTATAATAATCCAGTTCAAAGATCGAAGAACTAGCAAAAGCATACCCTAATTTACAGATTTCTGAAGCAGTCAGCTCATCTACAGCACAAACAGCTACAGCCCAGGATGAATTCCTCCTGACATCATCATTACCAGAATGTAATAGAGCTATTAAATGGTCTATACCACCAGCATTTCTGAACTGAAAAGAAAAAATATAGACATCATAATTACCAGAGCAACTAGAGCATATCGAAACTGGCGTTGTCTGAAGGGCCCGCAATTTCAATCCTGAAACTCAGGGCAAAAGTAAAAATCTGATAAGTGTTAATTCAAATTCTGTTTGACACACTAATGTGCTGATACAGTAATTTGCTGGATACAGTGATTTGTTAAGTTTTACCAAACTATATCATTTCTTAGCTTCAGACTAAATATCAAGTCATTTAAAGTTAAAAATCGAAGTTTCAGCAAAACAGAAAGTAGTTCAGTGACAAACTTAAAGTTGCTCACACAATACAAATCATCATTCCAAGCTTCAGATCAAATTTCAAATCATTCCCTATTGTAGAAGCCAAGAAATATGTTACAAAAAAATTTTGTTTATAATAAAAATCAGAGTGTCAGCAAACAGGAAGTGGACGAGTGACAAACTTGAAAATTCTTTACAAAATACAAATCATCATTTTGAAACTTCAGACCAAATTTCAAATAATTCTTTTTTGTTGAAGCCAAGAAATCCGTGACGAAAATTTCATTGATAGTAAAAAAAAATCAAAGTATCAGCAGACAGGAAGTGGACCCCTGACAATGTTGAAAATTGCTTACACAACACAACTCATTATTATCAAGCTTCAGACCAAATTTCAAATCATTCCCTAATGTAGAAGCCAAGAAATCTGACGAAAATTTGGTTCATAGAAAAAAATCAAAGTATCTGAAAACAGGAAGTGGATACCTAACGAACTTGAAAATCACTTACACAATACAACTCATCATTTACAAGCTCCAGACCAAATTTCAAATCAATCACTATTGTAGAAGCCAAGAAATCTGTGACCAAAAATTTGTAAATAGTAAAAAAATCAAAGTATTGGCAAACAGGAAGTGGACACCTAACAATGTTGAAAATTGCTACAACGCATTATTATCAAGCTTCAGACAAAATTTCAAATCATTCCCTTTTGTAGAAGCCAAGAAATCTGTGACGAAAAATTTGTTAATAGTAAAAAAATCAAAGTGTCGGCAAACAGGAAGTGGAAGTCCGACAAACTTGAAAATCGCTTACACAATACAACTCATCATTTGCAAGCTTCAGACCAAATTTCAAATAATTCCTACTTGGACGAAAAAATTTTTTGACGTACGGATGGACAAAGTGGAAACTTTAGGGCACCCGCATCTCGATGCGGGCCTGATAAAGCTATTACATGGTCTATACCACCCACATTTTTGACATCATAATTACCAGAATGTAATAGAGCTATTAAATTTCTGGACTGAAATGACATCACTATATTGATGTTAGACATTGGAGTTATCTTTCTTGGAATTGGAATTCACTTTTGTTTCAATAAGAGCTCCCTGGTTCTAAGAACTAGATTGTCATTAGGATAATATTAGCAAATTAATTGATTGCAAGAACAGCATACATGACACCTTGTTCATTAATTTAACATTGTTGTGCATTACCAAGCATATGAATAAAAACAATAAAGATCGTTTTATTTATTAAGGATTTTGCCTTAATATGTTATAAACATTTCACCCTTTTCTAACAAATATAAATAGTGTAAACATACATCAGCTCTGGAATCTGCATCACAAACATATGCTGCTATAGCCAGTGAACACTTGGACTGAACATTTGTGTTCCTGCAAAAAAAAA
>MJUU01000790.1:59619-79211 GCA_002080025.1 Modiolus philippinarum
TACCAAATATCATTGACCTACCACTTATAGTTACTGAGAAAGTGACCTAATCACAAAAACTTAACATGAAAGTTTACGCCGCCGCCGCCGTCATACTTTGTACGCATATGTCTCGCTTTTCGTCGCGGGCGAGACAAAAACATCTATAAACAAAGCAACAACACCAAAATTCCCAACGTACTGGATCCGACAGGATACACACTTTGTGAGAAGAATATAACAAACAATAGTAGGTTTCAAGTTATTTGTGGACTGGCACAATTTTAAGTGTCTCAATGTCCGATTTTCTCAGGCCATGTAGAAAAGATGATGCATATTCTTCTGGAGCACCTTATGTCACTTTGTTTTTAGGGAAGTTTACACTGCTCAAGCTTATTTTGTCAGTTTTATTTTTAAATTGACATTTTTCAAGAAATTGATATAATGGAGACGCTCCATTCAGAATTTTGATTGTACAAGAAAAATATACCTTGTAAGAAATATTACAAATGGTTTTGTGAAATGTTAACAACATGCAAATATTTTTTTTTATGCAGAATTAAGAAAACACAGAAGATTCCTGTAAGCTGTAAGATGTTCCTGTCTATCCAATATGATTAAGTATACCTACCACTTCTAGCTGACCTAGCTATTGCTTTAGCAGCACACATTTTGACATCAGGCAGTGTTGGGATTATGTTTTCTCCTGGCAGTGATTCTTCCTTCTCTTCACTTGACTTTTTACCTGTAAATACAGTATACCGTATTCAACCCAATAAGCGCCCAGGGCGCTTAGAAAATTCAAAAACGGGGGCGCTTAATTGAATCGGCAAAACCGGAATTTATGCATGTCCGCTACCATCATTATTATTGAGTTCTATAATGCGTCTTTAACTTCCGGTTGTTTAAATCGTGGTGAAACGGGAAAGTAACAGTAATTAATCACGCGAATTCGGCATAAATAAATAGATATCGTTACTCAGGAGTCGTGGGAGGTATGTAAACATTCTGTTTCTTAAAATTACGGCGATAATATGCCCGCTTAAAACTCAAACATCGGCAAAAAACATAAGCAAATTTTGGCAGTTTGGGAGTTTTGAGGGGGAGCTTGTGCATTTCGACTTTGGAAAAGGGTGAGGGGGCGCATATTGGAGCAGGGGCCCTAATAAGGTCGAATACAGTAGTGTTTTTTGTTAGACATTTTGTACTTCTTTTTCACATCAACGACTATCAAGTAATAAAAAGGTATCAACATTTTGCACATTGGTAACATCCGTACCAGAGTGGAAAACCTGTTGACACCATCAAAGCTGTCAATCAAATAATTTGTATTAAGCGAAAGAAACAAAGGTGTGCTTGTCCCTTTTATCAAAAAAAAAAATCTCTTTAAGATTTGTCAGTATTCGATTTAACAACAGAAACAAACTTTCCAATAAAACGAATTACACAATTTCCAATCAGATAAACTGGATTCCTTTTTATAGCAAATTTACTTGGAAAACTTATGACTTAAGTCATTTCAACATGTTTACAGGACTTCCTGCCAACTTCATTATTGAGTGTTACAGGAACTTGAAACATAATTATACACTTGATTTAAAAAGTTTTGGAAATAAATGTTCTGTAAAACACTTTAGTCTTGTTGACAATAAAAAAATTATAGTCATATAAATTTCCTAAAATATCCATTTATTTCATTTTCTTTATATAAACTTCAAGGTAAGGACACAATCTCTTTTTTATCCAAATAGGCATATCACCTTTTTGCAAGAAATTTGCACTAAAAGTTTAATGTTTATTAAAAAATTTGGGCAACTAAATTTTTTTTCATCCCATTTATACAAAGTAACAATAAACAAATGAGCAAAATCCATAAGCAATTTCCTCCAAATCAAGGCAGGTATTATTAAAAAGGGAAATACAGTTTAGCTCTGTGTTGAACAAACTCCAATCACCAGTTGCAATTTAGCAAATAATGCCAAAAATCACTCAGCATACATATGTGCAGCAGGTTCCTACACAAAACTACAGCACCATACATTACCTGGCATTCTAATGTTTTCATTTGATGTAATTTTTTTGACAGTGTGAATTTATATTCGTTCATACAATTTTTTCTTGGTTTGGTGTTCTGAGATATTGTGTTTGAATATGACGAAAAAATGTCATAAAAATTTGGATAAATTTACATAAAATGAATCAACTGCATACAGTGTATAGGC
This sequence comes from Modiolus philippinarum, assembly GCA_002080025.1. Taxonomy (NCBI): domain Eukaryota; kingdom Metazoa; phylum Mollusca; class Bivalvia; order Mytilida; family Modiolidae; genus Modiolus; species Modiolus philippinarum. The sequence goes on from MJUU01000790.1 coordinate 61,821, forward strand.
TGTGATCAGTGCACATAGATGAAAGAGTTATGATGAGTGTAATCAAGAGTCAGTGTAGATCACATAGTTGTTTTGTCACTTTACCGTGTGGCTGTCATCAGTCTACAAAGCCAAAGGAGTTATAACAAGTGTAGTACAGAGTCAATGTATTTGGTACAGTTCTTTGGTCAACTAACAGAGTAGCTGTATTTGCTGAACAACCATATGAGTTAGGACAAGTGCAGGTAAGAGTCAGAGTATTTTGGTAACTTAATAAAACTGGCTGTGATCATTGTACAAAGCCATATGAGTAATCACAAGTCCAGTCCAGAGTCGGTGTAGATCACATAGCCATTTGGTCACTTAACAGAATGGTTGTGATCAGTGTACAAAGCCTTGGGAATTGTGACAAATGCAGTCCAGAGTCGGCGTAGATCACATAGCCGTTTGGTCACTTAACAGAGTGGTTGTGATCAGTGCACAAAGCCTAAGGAATAATGACGAGTGTAGTTCATTGTCGGCGTAGATCACATAGCAGTTTGGTCACTTAACAGAGTGGTTGTGATCAGTGCACAAAGCCAAAGAAATTATGACGAGTGTAGTTCATTGTCGGCGTAGATCACATAGCCGTTTGGTCACTTAACAGAGTGGTTGTGATCAGTGCACAAAGCCTAAGGAATTATGACGAGTGTAGCTCATTGTCAGCGTAGATCACACAGCCTTTTGGTCACTTAACAGAGTGGTTGTGATCATTGCACAAAGCCTAAGGAATTACGACGAGTGTAGTTCATTGTCGGTGTACATCACATAGCTGTTTGGTCACTGAACAGGGTGGTTGTGATCAGTGCACAAAGCCTAAGGAATAATGACGAGTGTAGTTCATTGTCGGCGTAGATCACATAGCCGTTTGGTCACTTAACAGAGTGGTTGTGATCAGTGCACAAAGCCTAAGGAATTATGACGAGTGTAGTTCATTGTCGGTGTAGATCAAATAGTAGTTTGGTCACTTAACAGAGTGGTTGTGATCAGTGCACAAAGCCTAAAAAATTATGACGAGTGTAGCTCATTGTCGGCGTAGATCACACAGCCGTTTGGTCACTTAACAGAGTGGTTGTGATCAGTGCACAAAGCCTAATGAATTATGACGAGTGTTGTTCATTGTCGGTGTAGATCACATAGCCGTTTGGTCACTTAACAGAGTGGTTGTGATCAGTGCACAAAGCCTAAGGAATTATGACGAGTGTAGCTCATTGTCGGCGTAGATCACACAGCCGTTTGGTCACTTAACAGGGTGGTTGTGATCAGTGCACAAAGCCTAAGGAATTACCACTAGTGTAGTTCATTGTCGGCGTAGATCACATAGCTGTTTGGTCTCTTAACAGAGTGGTTGTGATCAGTGTACAAAGCCTTTGGAATTAGCCAGCAGAGTTTAATTAGTGTATGAGGGAATGTTGTCGGCATGCATTGCTAACAGCAGTTGTGGTCAGAGTACTTTTAATGTATATAAAAAATGAAAAAGCAAAAATTTTAAAATAGCTTTATAATATTCCACTAAGCAATCTTAATATAAATGTATATTTGGGTGAAAACAAGTTCTTTATTATTGTATAAGTCTTTTAGGCTATCTGCTGACCTGTGTTGATAATTTAGGGTTCAAGAAAAAAATCCATATCAACTTGGACACCTTTGTATAGCTGAAATTCATCTCAATATATAAGGAGAATTTAAAATTATAAAAGTATTAGGATATTTATCCAAGCCAGTTTTATATATTTGGCTTACTGTTTTCCTATAAGTAATTAAAAAATCGTAAATATAAAAGAGATATTGTGCATTATATTCATAATAAGTACATTGACAGTGAAAAAAGAAGATAAAAATATATAAAAATCTGATGAAAAGTGAAAATTTAAAAAAAAATGTAAAAACAAGTCTAATTTTTTAAAGCTGTTAATAACATGCAATTTATTAGAATAAACTAAAGTTATGTAGTAACAAGTGGGCTGCTTTATTCTGTATTTAGATACAGCTTTCTTGCAGATAGTTGAATACAATGCTGATTATCTGTACCTATTCCTATAATTTTAAAATGGTTGATACATTGGGCAAAACATTTTTTTTCTTTTGTCCAATATGAGCTACAAAATGGAACCTTACACTGCCAAGAAGTATAACACTTGAAGCACACATGTACTTTACTAAAAACAATCCATCTATTTAACAACATCGACAATATCATAATATTTTTACAATGAGGAAACAAACTAAAGATGTCATGCAGGGGTTTCTTGAAAAATTGTAAAAAGGAATCTGCAATTCAAAGTTTTTCAAAATTGCTGCATTAGAAAGTGACATACTGTATTACTTTAGTATATTTGCCAACAGGGTCAATAAGAAAACTCAGTTAATGTTCATAAAAGGAATTTACTTTGTTAAACATTGTATGAAACAATCTTTTGAATTATATTTAAATTTTAACATTATTTTTTCAAAAAATTAACAACTAAAACTAAAAAACAATCCCATTTATGAATGTTATGTATTCTATGAAATATTTTTGGTATTCAAGTGAGCCATTCAAATTTGCATATCCCGTAAATTATTCTTTCATTCTTTTAATGTATGAATATATCTGTTAGAAGTAAATTCAAAAAGTTTTTATGTAAAATATCTCAAAATTGAGGAAAACTAAAATTATCATAAAATTTTTTCATCAAAGGGCAAGTCTTGTATTTATAGGCATTCAAAATAGTTTAAACCTCTTGCAGCAAATATACAAAGACAGTGTGGTCCTACAGTTACAATGTGACTGAATAAGGCTTCCTCTACTGGTGTTTTACTGTATGCAATATATATATATATAGTACAAGCATGGTGCTCTCTCCTGCATATAAAATATCTATATACTGTCAATTACCTTTCTGACCTTTACCTAAGCAAATAAATCAATTTTTGTTAAAACTTTCATTTTTTTGGCATTATCTGATATGCAGTATCAAACTGCATAGCCACTGTCTCTGTAATGCTAACTGAGACGGTAATTATTAATGTAGACACAATAGATGTGACTCGAAAAATTCATTATTAATGTTATTGGTTGATAAGGTTTGATACTGATTTTATTGCACTGATAATGAATTTATAAGAGTCACATCTATTGTTTATACAGTAATAATTACCCTGTCAATTCACACTTGGAAGACAGTGATAGCAGGAATCTCAACATGGAAGTGACAGTCATCTCTTTTCCTGTTAAATTTTTATCAACAGAACATGCACAAAAAATATACAACAACAGTAATATATATATAAAAAACGATCAAACAATTGGTATGATTGTGTCTTGATCATTTGAAATTCAACTTGTCTTGAATCATACAAACATGATTTTTCTTTAAAGAGAAAATTAAGATGCTGCCAAATTGGAAAAGAACAAGACAAAGATATATTGTAATTTCAAAAATAAAAAATAGAACAAGAAAATTACAAGGTGTTGCTGTGAGATCCCTATCCTAATAGACAGCATGAAGAAAGTGAAAAAAAAATGAAGTTGATTTTGACGAAATTCATTGAATAAAATTATCACACATTCCAATTAGTGCATAAAACATTTTGATTAAAATACATTGGCACTCTTAATTTTCTGAATTGTGAAAATAAAATTTTAACAAAGTCACAAGAAGTTAAAGTAATTTCTTTTGGAAGAGTTACCAACCTCTATATTTAAAAAGTTTCAATTTTGCTGAAACTTCAAGTTTTCAAAAATTCTTAGTCATTGATGGGAAAAATAAATCAGAGTTCCACAAATACACCCATTCCCACATGAATTCTTTTGAAGAGGAAAAAATCCAAATGTATTATCAACATGTGCATACATTTCAACAATGCAGTTATAAACATGCTTATATATATATGCATCAAAACATTGTGGCATGTGTACTTTATAAAAGCAAAAAATAGGACATGCATTGTTTTTCATCTGTGAAACATGTCAAATATGCTCTGTAAAAATGAAATAAATTTACAAAAACAATTTCAGTCCTTTGAAATCTGTCAGAGAAAAAAAAATCTTTTTTTTTTCTTTAGATCTATATACTAAATCTTACCATCTTTAGCACTCTTTTTGGCAGCTCTGGACCCTGCTTTTTCCTTTCCCCCTTTACCCCCACCTCCCTTAGCCTCTTCCTCTGGTGGAGGTTGGTCTGTGATGAGTGCCACTAGTTTCTTCAATGTTCCAGTCTCTTTCACAATCTAAAGTCATACAATCAAAAAATTAATTAACTACATTCATCAATTACAATTTTACTTTAATTCGATTCATACAAAAACAAGCAATCAAAAAAAAAAAAAACCTACAAAAATAGGTGATTATTAAGACTATTTCAGCCATTGTTTTCAGAAATGACTTTATGATGCTGTAAATTATTATAATTTGTGGGGTACCAATGGCTGTGGATTTTGTGTTTTACTTTAACCAAAAAAATTTAAAACCAAACAAAGTACATATTTTCTTTTGAACTATCATGGAATAGGCCTTAAAAATCAAATTCAGAAAACCATGAAAATGAACCAATGATGTTTTGCAAAACATCAGATATTGAGACCCAAAAATATAAGTACTTTTGCCCTTATTCTATTACTACAGTTTGTATAAAATAAACATCTATCAGACTCCATGTCTGAGAGTCCAATACTGTATATCAACCCTTAAGTGGTCATGTATTTGCATTATAACCCTTAATCTTGTCCAGACATATGATATTACATGATATAATGACCAATATCAAATCATTTATTTGAATAGCTGTTCAACACTTTTACCATTAAAGATAAAAACTGTCAACAGACTAAATCAGAATAGAAAAAGTTATCTTATATTTTAGTGTTTGTCATTAAAACCACTCTTATTGACTTTGATCAAAGGTCAGTTCTCATATAAAAATTGTTAAAAAAGATTTCAGCCTTTGTGTGTCTTGTCTGTTTTCTAGTTAGTTCACTTTATGTCTATGGGAGTCTAGGATGATGTTTATTTTGCAGAACTTGATTACTCTTTATTTAGGGGCCAACTCCGACCTGCCGTTGGGTGTGGGATTTCCTCACCGTTCATTGAAGATCTTATGGTGGCTTTGAGTTGTTATTACTCCCCTTTGGGTCATCGTCTCTTTCACACATTCCCCATTTACCTTCTTTTTCCTATCTTAGTATAAGGTCACATGTGCAAAACATTCAACTGAAATGTTTTCCATCACATTTCTTAGGGGTTTACAAGTAATGTTTAATTGGCAAGGTCAGAGATAATTAAGTAGACAAGCTTACAGTTATACCCTTAACTATGCCTTGAGATTGTCATGTTCAAAATGTTTTATATCAAACCATAAAATATATAGGAAGGCCTGTAATAAAAGGCCTTATATGTCAGATTTCCTGAAGCAATTAAATATATTATATTTGCAATTCATCAATGAAAATACCTATATCCCTCTGTAAGAACTCCTTCTAAACTCCTGTCTTTTGTCTGTTCATCAAACAATCAAAGCACTATAGAATTCTATTGCATACCAGTTATCAAGGGAAACCCCTTCAGGTGATACAAATTGGTATACAGTGATAAAACTTTGATTGTTTCATTAACAGACAAAAGACAGGAGTTTTGAAGGAATTGCTGTATGTGTTGCAAAAGAAATATAGGTATATTCATTGGAGAACTGCACAAAATGCATTTTTGCTAACGGAAACCTGTCATAATTGTACAGAATGGAATGACTGTGCTTTTAGTATTTGATAGTTGGAGATTGGAAAGTGAAATGTGCCTGGTTGTGATTATTTTGGAAAATATACACAAAGAAAAATTATAATCAAACCTAAAATTTTGTGGAGGTCAGGTGAAATCAAAGTAAATGAACGACACAACATGTATCATAAACCAGTCAATCAATCCAAGAAAATGCTATGAATATGATTAACAGCAGCGTAGGTTTCAAGCCTTCTTCCTGAAGCTATTTCTCATCTTGTTTTACAAGCCAGACTATAGGATAAAGAATTATTCTGACAACCAGTCAGATAATGTCAAACAATAACCGATAACACAGTTCAATTGGAACAAATTTCAGAACAAATCAATCATTCTTCTACAGCTGTAACATTAAAATGTCAGTGCATCTTTCTTTTTTAACTTCTTTTTTATAAATCAGAGGATGTAATATTTCCTAAAATAATAGCTTCTTTCCTTTTCACTTTGTTAAATTTCATTATATACAGTATAACCTATTGCCAAGGAATGTCTGACTCAGAATATTTCAAGTCCATCACATCTCTCATCAAGTTTCATCAAAACTAATATGTATCTCTTTTTCTTTCAATACTTTACAGAAATTTATAATATTTTACAAAACAGATTACTTTCCATTTCAAGATCATTATGCACATAAAACATATCAAAGTAGAAATATTATGGTGTTGAAAATAGACATCTAATATGTTTTCTATACAGTGTTATATTCAAATACAACAGTTCATCTCCATACTACAACTATATTTGTCCAAAAAAACCCCCAAAAAAACTAGAGAATGTGTCTATAATACATGGTTGCCCAGCCGTCAATTTTATCGCAATAGATAACATAAGCCAATTAGGAATAAAAATTAATTCCTAGTCACTGAATTGTGATGGAATCATCAAGAAGTACTGTCATAGTAACAGATGATTATTCAATAAATATTTGTTCAATTATGGATATTAACAAAAACTACCCAACTTCAGTCACAGAAGCATAATAAAATTATCCATGAATTATGTAGTATTCATTATGGTGATTAATTTGTTTAACTCCTAGTTGTTAATGAATGCGACTTATGCAAAAATTTAACAAAGTCATTCAAGCATAAAATGTAGGTCAAAGTCAACAAATTGTCCAAGAATTTGGTAGTTGTCACCAAGATGAGTCATTTCATGAAACATCACAATGATATGTTGTGTAGTTGTTTAGAAATGGACTTGAAACACAAAATTTACTGAAAGTCACTCAAGTGTAAAATGTAGGTCAAAGATGCTTAATTGTCCTTCATTTGGATAGCACTCTTCAAGGTGATTTATTTGATGCAACATCATTGTGATAGCATGTTTAATTGTTGAGAAATGGACTTAAACGCAATATTTAACAAAAGTCACTGAAGCGTAAAATATAGGTCAAAGCCACTTAATTCTTGATAATTTGGGTAGCACTCATCAAAGTGATTAATTTGATGATATACATATATAATGTGTAGTTGATGAGAAATGGACCTAAACGCAAAATTTAACAAAAGTCATTCAAGCGTTAAATATAGGTCAAAGCCCCTTAATTCTTAGTGATTTGTGTAGTAATCATCAAGGTGATTAATTTGATGGGACATCATTGTGGTATGATGTGTAGTTGATGAGAAATGGACCTAAACGCAAAATTTAACAAAACTCACTCAAGCGTAAAACATAGGTCAAAGCCACTTAATTCTTAATGATTTGGATAGTACTCATCAAGGCAAATAATTTGATGAAACATCATTGTGGCATGATGTGTAGCTGTTGAGAAATGGACTTAAATGCAAAATATAACAAAAGTCATTCAAGCATAAAATGTAGTTCAATGGTTGGTCAGTCTGGTAGTACTAATCAAGGTGCATGTTCTGATGTAATATTATTAAGATATTAAAAGAGGTTACCAAAATATGGACCTAAACACAAAACTTAACATCGGGACGTAAGGAACGTACATACTTAGGGATGTACGGACAAGGGTAAATCTATATGCCCCTTCCACTTTGTGGCAGGGTATAAAAATACATTACTTCATTCTGTTCTGCATTGCATGACCAATGGCAGCATCTCAAAAACTTTGTGCATTTATAGGTAAATATAAACCTCTTTTATACCAGATTTCCTGGATCATTAACAGATCACATTTGCAATTCTACAATGAATTCACCTATATCCCTCTACTTATACCTGTAACAACTCTTTCAAAACTCCTGTCTATTGCCTGGTAATCAAACAATAAAAACTCAATAGAATACTATTGTGCACTAGTTTTTATCACCTATAGGGGTTTGAGACTGATGACAAATTGGCATATAAAAGGGTGTGTAAGTCTCATTCAATTTTGCAACTTCTAGATATATAAATTGTACCTGGAAGTTGCATTTTGTACAAAAAAGTATGACGTTTCAAGCACAAAATTGAACATAATAATTCTCAAAAGGTCATGTATTGGCGGGAAACGTTTTTTGAATTTCAATTTTATCGTGAAATCTAGGTGTCACATGACGAGACTTACAGACCCTATAGCATTCTATAGGACTTTAATTGCTTGATTAACAGACAAAACAAATGAATTTTAAAGGAGTTGTTAAAGGTGTCACTAGAGGAATATTCATTGATAAATTGCAAATAAAATATGTAAACGCTCCAAGAAATTAGACATAATTCCCTGGTATAAGCATTACCTCTAAACTTTCATTGTCTTCAAGTAGATTTGATAAAACCATTACTGCCATAACATGGAGGTCATTCCATTCAGGGTGTGCAACAAAATCTACCAACTTTGACATAGCTTCTAACTCTCTAAGAGCACTTCTGTTGTCAGCTAAAAAAAATCATTGTTAGATATAAGAAATTCTGTGAATATTAAACAGTGGTACACATAAAGTGAAAAATGTTTGATGTATCACATTTTAGTCTTGTTTCTGTCATCCTGAATATGATGTAATAAATTGATTTTCTTCAATAGATAAATTGGCCATAGCAATAAAGAACTAAGGAAACCTATTTAGACATAAAAGACAGCCTGAAACCACAAAAGTATTCATAGTCCTCCATTTTCCAAGGCTAGATTCATCAGTGAAGTACATCTTAAAGTAAAATTAAGTATACATTTTACATTTTTTATTCAGAGAGAAAATTACTGTTATAATAAATATAACACATAAATAGTAGCTATCTTTTTTTACATCTAAATGGACGAGTACTTTTATGGGTATACTATAATGACAGTGTTAAAATGTGTTTAGAAAACAGTCATTTTTTCCACATTGAATAATAATGACTTTTATTTTCTTTCTTATTTTTTGACACTTTTATTTTATTTTTTAGCCTAAAATGGTGTGCCCATTCTATCCTTAATGGTTTTTGGTAAAATTGAACAAATTTGAAGAGATAAGATCATAATAGATGACTTTTAGCATCACCAGTTGAAAATTATTGAGGAAATGAAGAGAATTTAATTTTATCTCAACATCTTAATGAGTTTTTGGAAGTTATCGTTCTAATAATAGGGTAGGTTTAAAGGTATTATTTGACTCATTACTGTAAAACTTCAAGGTCTCATCAGTTACCAATTCACCTAGTTTTCAAATCATATGCTAAAAGACAAAAACTATAAACATTACATTTCAAAACAAGAAAATCCCAGACATATGCCATTAACAGTTACACTTGAAAAGATCTTTGAAATATAATGTACATAAAAACATTGAGCTTTGCCATGTGGTTTTCATTGTTAGAAATTTGTGTGATACATTTCTTTTGTCTATTGCATAAGCTAGAAAGATCTACTGCATGTTAATCTGAGGCATAAACTGCCTTATAATGGGATGAACAATGCCTTTCTTTAACTGTTAGACATTTGACTCTGTCTGTGATAGTATAAACAATATTGTGTGAAAAATGTCCAAATACATATCATGGAATACTGTAAGCCAAATCTACCAGAGTTTTGTAAATAATAAACAAAAAATATTAAAATAAAAAAATAAATCAGTCAAACATAGAAACATAAGTAAAACAAAGTTTGCCTATTGTGGCACTATAAAATGACGGGGGTTGCTTCTTTAGGTTCAAAACCCTACCCGAAATTATCCAGGTCAGGCCATATTTGAGACCTGAGTTTATCCAAAGAAACTAAAATAATGACCCAAATTTATCCAAAGGGGATGTGGTAATCAAAAGATTAATGCCTAATTTAAAGTGACATTACATCAGGAATGTAGCAAATCACTTAATCCTTTCACTTTGTTTATATTGGCCAGGAAAACAAAATTTGATACCCGAAATCTCCAAACAACAAGAAATTAAACCCGAAATCTCCAGAAATTGCTAAAATATAGACCCGAAATCTCCAAAGTCTTTCGGGAAATTCTACCCCGAATTTGCCACACATCCCGTACTTATACATATAGAAGTTACACCCCCCCCAAACAGTCATCAGAGATGACTGCAAGTGAAAGGCAAGATAAGACTACCATGTACATCAAATTAAATCTAACTTGGCCCTTATAATTAACTTGAACAAGAGTTGTCAGAAGACAACATAGCTCGCCGGGGATTCCAGTAACCCCAATGCACAATAAATTCGAAAGAAAGCTTTCTTCACAAGAAAGTCATATATGAAATATAAACACCCTATCACTAAACAACTTAATTTGAAAGCTCTCATCAAAAGAACGTCACATAACAAATATGAACAACCCTACCACTAAACATCTTAATTCTAGAAGCAAAGTTAAAGTTTTTAAAAAATTGCCCTCAGAGCAAGGTCAAGGTCAACATGTCTACAAGTATGGTACCAGTAGAAAGCTGTCATCATAAGGAAGTTACATACCAAATATGAACACCCTACCACTAAAAGCCTACCTTCTAGAGGCAAGGTTAAAGTTTTTCAAAAATTGCCCTCAGGGCAAGGTCAAGGTCAAAATGTCTACAAATAAGCTACCACTAGAAAGCTCTCATCATAAGCAAGTCGTATACCAAATATGAACACCCTTCCACTAAAAGCCTGCCTTCTAGAGGCAAGGTTAAAGTTTTTTATATATTGCCCTAGGGGCAAGGTCAAGGTCAAAATGTCTACAAATATGGTTCCACAAGAAAGCTCTCGTCACAAGGAAGCCACATACTAAATATCAACATCCCATTTCTTAACGTCTCCATTCCACAAGCAAGGTTAAAGTTTTTGCTGACGACGCCGACGACGCCGACGCCGGGGGTATGACAATAGCTCTCCGGACATTCGACCCGGCGAGCTAATGAAGGTCAAAGTGAATTAATTGACTAGAATGAAAGCATCTAGAAAGTAAGTTGATCTAACATTCCAATGCTCCTATGTTTGTAATGCTAATTTTGATTGGATGGCATCAAAATTTTCAGGGGGTAATATTCATGATTTACTGCCGGAACCAATAGCAATGTAATGGGGCAGACTCATACCAAACTTCCTGTAATCTTAAAATCAAGTAAAAACGTTTTTTTTGGTGATTTGCATTAGAATAGTGATAACCAAACTGTACCAATCTGAGATTTTACTATTGCAAACCACCGTTTTCTGGCTCCGCTAACGCATGGCTAGAAAACTCTGTTTGCGACAGTAAAATCTACGATTTACCCTCTCTCTGGCCTCAGATCCTAAAATACAGTATGGTTATCTCTTAATTTAAGCATGCTACACATAAGCCTAATGCCTTAAAATCAAAACCAAGGTAATATGGGATGGGACCAATCTGATGTCAGAGATTTACAAACTTTGTCCTTGAAGATGTGAAGCACTAAGTAAATTGCCAATATGATCAGACTAAATGCAAAACAATATCTGAAATATTTGAAGATCAAAGCATTTTTTCCTTTCACTCAGTGTTATTTTCAAGTCATGGTCTAGCCTACCCAGTAGTAAACAGTGCAAATATTACATAACTCAACCACTGAAAAATAAAAAGCTGTATTTCATGAAGGTTTTATGTACCAAACTTCCTAATTGGATGGTATTTTGGGGGAAAATCAGATGTTTTAATTATTTACAAATGCTGCCTTGCAGGTTGTAAACTGCTTCATTGGGTTTATAATTATTCTGAGAAGCCATCAGATGAAATTACTTTAACATTACAGTTATGTAATAAACACCTATCCTTTAAAATCTTTTTCACTTTCTTCAAGAAACTTACATCAAAACTTTGAGAGTTTTTTACTGCACAGTGCATAAACGTCATCATGAGTTTCACTTTGAAATACTTAAAGTTCAGTTAAGATTATGACCATGATTTTCTTTTATAGAAAGTTGTCTAAAGAATCAGAAGACACAAGTGTCAGAAGATAAACTGTGTTTAGGGTGAACAGGAAACAGGTCTACCCTGCTCTAAACACCAACCTAATTAAACTGGATGAAACCCATTAACAGATAACTTCTCTAAACTTAACTCATAATTGTACATTGTGACATCATTGCTAGGTTGAATCCTGAATCTTGGCCTCAAATTCAATATCTTCATTACTGGTCTAGAAAGGATTGATTGATAATAATACAACCAAACCTTGATCACTGGAACACACAAGGAACTGAAGAAAACAGTTCAAGCTGGATGGACATTCCAGCTATGGAGGTCAAACTGTGTTTTAATTCAAACAAAGGGTCCAGGAAAAGAGTTCGAGACATCCATGGTGTTTGAGTTATTGCACTTCAAGCAATTCAAGTTCAACAGTGTTTAATTAAAGAAACGTTTATTTATGCCAACACTAGGAAAATGCAAAAACTGTTGTCCACTTATGCTTGAAATGACCTGGAAATAGAAAATATTCCCCTTGGCCTGTGGATGATGCCAAAGTTCTAGCTGTTCCCTGGAAAGGCATAAAAAGCTAACAAAATTTAACAAGCAGTACAGGGCATCATAATTTGCTTTAAGTCATTAAGTACTGTATTATCAAATATTATCATGATGGCAGTGTTACTAAGTAAAGGTATCCTATAATTTCTTAAAAAATAATTACATTTTCAAAGACAGGTGTTCTCTTTCATTAAATTAATTGACAGGTAGAAGTAAGTATACCTTTAATTTTCACAAACAATACACAAATCATACAAAATGATATCAGCTGCAGTAAGGTTATGTGGGGATGTTTTTGGATAAAACTGACATATCAAGGGCCTTAAAGAAAACTGACGATTATAGTGATACATGCATTAACTTATGTATTGTGGTTCTAAATCGAGGATGAGGGCACATAACAAAAGGTTCTTAGTTTATAAATTGAGTACCATTTCTGGTGATGTCATATCCTACTTGTGAACAACCAACCACAATCAAAACCATGACAGCACCATAGAAAATATACACTAATGGTAGTGACAATGCTGATACATTACTGGATACTAAGAATTATTTACAATCAAAATTTAAGATTAGGCTACCTTTTAGTAATACTACAATAAATTACAGAAATTGCAGTGTTAATTATTCCTAAAGATGGCCATCTTCACAACTTATATTTCTAAAGTCAGAACAGATAAACATTTGGAAAGACCAAACATCAAATCGTATCAAATCATAACAAATAAGGGCTTTTTCACTAAAATGCATGTACCAGGGTCGGCAGGCAATTTTTTACTACCCCCAAAACCAAGGGTAATGTACAAATAAAAATCGACAAGAATTTTTATTTCCTGCCTTCTGACCCTGGTACATCCTTTTTAATGGAATAGCCCTAATCCAAATGGCAAAGTTAAGCCAAAATCAGAAAATGCTTAGGCAATACTACCTGGCTTTATAAGTTTCTGAAGTTAAAGTCTGATCTCATTTAAGAATATTATATTTTTATGTTACTGATTCAAAACATACATGTAGGTTTAGATGGAAAATTAAGCCCTAACTTTGTTATGCTGTTATGAATGAGAGGTATACAGCAAAATAACAATATACAACACCGCAAACATGATTAGAGGTACTAAAGCAGGTCACAAAGTTATGCCCAAAAGTCCTGATTTTCACAAAATCCACAACAGTAAACTGCAATACATTTACCTAAAAGTCTTATCATTTATGGATATTTGGAATTAATAGAGATTTAACCTACTGGTGAACTATTATAACAATAAATATTTGTCTTATTACCATCCTGAGATGCCCTGTCTAAAGCTAGCAGTGATAGTTTCTGTATAATGGCAAATTCTGATTTCAGGAGTTCTAACATGGGAGATAATCCGTCAGCATCTTTTATTGCAGCCCTTGTTTGGTAATCCTGGAAGAAACAATACATTCCTTATTAAATAAAGATTCTGCTTATCAAACAAGAGGTTTTTTATCTAAGAAAATGCTTTAAATGGATGAAGTGTAAAATCGAAGAAAGCTTCTATGCTATACATATACATTTTTTTGTAAGTCAGTTACCTTTACCCTGCTGACGACAGTAAGTTTAGTAGATATCCTGAGGTATCAACTATTCATACTGTTCAACAAATCTTAGAGTCTGATAGCAACAAATGAGTTACAAAACTGTGAAATTTGTCCCATTTGGTAGATTAATTGTACAATAATTTGAAAGAGGTAAAATGAAGTATTTTAAATAAGTAAAGTCATATATTCATAATTTCTTAAGTTTTTTACACGTCAGGTTGATCTAATATGCAATTAGCTTTTCCTTAAATTAAACTACATTGAAGAGAAAACCATAATCACGGAGACTATCTGTATTTATGTATACATACCAGTAAAAGTTGAGCCAAAGTTTCTATTCCATTCTTCTGTACATCAGGATCAGATGAATTCAAACATTTAACAAGTGGTTCAATTCCATTATTCTCAAATATCACTGCTTTACTGCTGAATTCTATTGCCATCTGTGACAATCCAAGGGCACTGAACTCATGTACAACTGTATCTTCTGCAAATATAAAAGTTAAGAATATATCTCTTAGACAAGTCACAAAACTGTTTTTCAGAAAATCAGACACAAATACTCTTCCATTTCCAATTTGATTATCCATATCATTTTCGTTAAATTCAAATTTTTCGATTACAAATGGTTAGCTTAAATCACCTAATTAATAATGTGTAAGTGGTTATTTTCACAGGTTTCAAATTTTGAGATTTCTATCAAAATTGTTTGATTTTAGTTTTGCAAGTTGAATTATTCGCAATTTCTTATAGTTGCTGTGTATAGCCTCATATAGATCACATTTCATGGTTTGCAATTTTCGTGACATTAGGATAACCATGAAAAAGGTGAAAATACAGTATTTGCAACAAAAAACAAGTGTGGACCCAAATTGATGTCTCGCCCCTCCCTTCATGGTCGCAAAATAGATTTGAAATCTCAAACTGACAAAATCAGAAAACTTAACATATTTGCTAGACTGTGAAATTAGGGTAAGTGACAAAAGCAATATAGCAGACTGTCACGAATCACCAAAAACAAAAATATCAGTGACCTACCACTGATAGATACTGAAAAAAAACCAAACATGTTCATTAGACCGTGAAAATGAGGTCAACGGCTAAAGCCAAACAGCAGGTTGTCATGTTCCATCTAAGACAAACCCACATACCAAATATTATTGACCTTACATTAAAAGATACTGGGAAACTTAAAATTATCACTGGACCGTGAAATTGAGGTCACAGACAAAAGCCATATAGCAGACTGTCATGTACTACCCAAGCCCAACCTATATACCAAATATCATTGACCTACCACTTACAGTTACTGAGAAAATGACCTAATCACAAAAACTTAACATGCTCACTAGACCGTGAAATTGAGGTCAAGGACAAAAGCCATATGACAGACTGTCATGCACTACCTAAGACCAACCTACATACCAAATATCATTGACCTACCACTTATAGTTACTGAGAAACTAAACTAAGCACAAAAACTTGACATGTTCAATGGACAGTGAAATTGAGGTCACAGACAAAAACCATATAGCAGACTGTCATGTACAACTCAAGACCAACCTATATACCAAAAATCATTGACCTACTACTTATAGTTATTGAGAAAATGACCTTATCACAAAAACTTAACATGAAAGTTTACGCAGCCGCCGTCGCAGTCATACTTTGTACGCATATGTCTCGCTTTCCGCGCCTTTCGTCGCGGGCGAGACAAAAAACGCTTATACGACAGTAAATTAGTCAGGATTACTCAAGGTATGAAACAAAAGTTGGAAAATACGATAAATATTAACATGAAATAACATTTTTTTTGCATGAAGTAGAAAAAACAAGTAGTTTATGCATTAGGTTCTGAATAAATAGAAGATTTAGGAACCTCAATGAAATGAACCCCTATCAAAGTTCAATGCAGTTAGTTGAACAGTTTTTCTTCTTTTATAACAGTTTAACTGTATTCTGTCATAGTTTTTCATTATAGGTGATGTTTATTAGGCCAAAAAAAAATATATGTGTGTTTCCGGTTACAAGGTATTTGAAAAAAGGGTTGGTAGGTCGGCAAAAAGTTTTTTTTTTTTGTTTTTTTTTTGCTTCGTATTTTCATCCGTTGCATTGTATGTTTGTCATTGCCGTATTTCCGGTGTTTAGTCATACCGCTAAAACAGGAAGTGTAAATCAGACGAGTAAAAATGGCGGATTTGACGACAGGAGTCGGGAATCCTGTTGATCTTAACGATTCTTCGTGCATTTTCTGATGAATAATGCTAGCGGTTGTGGAAAAAGACTCATCTGAGTGGTGTTGCTTCCAACAAAACGGAAGACTACCGCTAAAACGATCGAGGTCACACAAGAACATTTTGAAGTATGGAAAAAAACGTTAGGGTCGGAAGGAAAAATTAGGGTCGGTCGGGTAACCGGAAACACACATATTTTTTTTTTGGCCTTATGGATAATTCATATAACTGAATTCTGTGTTATCTAACAATAAAATGTCAGAAACAAACCTTCAGGTGCTAAAAGAGCTATCAATGCTGGAATGGCTTCCTCCTTCTTCCTCAGCCTTTTTCTGACTTCAGCTGAAATTTAAAATAGCATCATGCAATTACTACAAATTAGAGCAAGACCAACCAACATGCTTTGATGTATTTAAATATTCTGTTTTATTATCCCCGCACTTTCGAATGAAAGTTTGGGGATATTGTCGTTGGCCCCGTCCGTCCGTCTGTCCGTCACACATCCTTGCGACGCGAACTCCTCCTACATTTTTGGATTTAGGGTTTTAATTTTGTTATAGAACTGTTGCATATGGTCTGTAGATGCGCAATAAGCTTTCGGATTTTTGATATTTATCTTGATGCAAACAAGAGGCTCCAAGATGTTGATTTGACAAAGACCACAAAATGTGGATTGTGACACATATGGCATGCGACACAAACTCATCCTACATTTTTGGATTTATGGATTTAACTTTGTTGCAGAATTGTTGCATACAGTCTGTAGGTGCGCAATAAGCTTTCAGAATTTGATTCCGGTTCCAACTTTGGTAAATTTCCTGAAAATGTCAAAGACTGATATTTTTGGACATTTTGGCATATAATCTTATATTTTGTCAAGTATTTGGAAAAAATAAAAATTCTGAAATCTTAGAATTCGAAAATGTGATTCCAATTTTGGTAAATTTCCTGAAAGTCTCAAAGACCACTTATTTTTTGGAATTCTACCTAGCAA
>MJUU01000790.1:79249-99353 GCA_002080025.1 Modiolus philippinarum
GTGTGCCATATTTGTAGACATTTTGACCTTGACCTTGCCCTTAGGGCAATTTTTAAAAAACTTTAACCTTGCTTCTAGAAGTTAGGCTTTTAATGGTAGGGTGTTCATATTGGGTATGTAACTTTCTTATGATGAGACATTTCTAAAGGTACCATATTTGTAGACATTTTGATCTTGACCTTGCCCTTAGGGCAATTTTTAAAATACTTTAACCTTGCCTCTAGAAGGTAGGCTTTTAGTGGTAGGGAGTTCATATTTGGTATGTAACTTCCTTATGAGGAGAGCTTTCTAAAGGTACCATATTTGTAGACATTTTGACCTTGACCTTGCCCTGAGGGCAATTTTTTAAAAACTTTAACTTCACTTCTAGAATTAAGTTGCTTAGTGGTAGGGAGTTCATATTTGGTATGTGACGTTCTTTTGATGAGAGCTTTCTAATGGTACCATATTTGTAAACATTTTGACCAAGACCTTGCCCTGAGGGCAATTTTTTAAAAACTTTTACTTTGCTTCTAGAATTAAGTTGTTTAGTGATAGGGTGTTTAAATTTGATATGTAACTTTCTTGTGAAGAAAGCCTTTTATTACTTTCAAATTTATTGTGCATTGAAGTTACTGGAATCCCCGGTGAGCTATGTTGTCTTCTGACAGCTCTTGTTCTTAACATTTTTGAAATTAAACTATGGACAGTCACTATTTTTACCATAAGGAATTAAAGAATATATGGTTGTTGGCAGAATTCCAAAAGATAAGTAGTCTTTGAGACTTTCAGGAATTTTACCAAAATTGGAATCATATATTTTGGAAATCAAATTGGTGAAATGTTTCTTCATATTCTAACAAATTTCTTAACTATGTCTTGAATGTAAAATTTTGAAAAATTAGTGGTCTTTGACAATTTCAGGAAATTTACCAAATTTGGAAACAAATATTTTTTCAAATTCAATTCGTGAAAATGATTGCCATAATGGAAACAAATCCTAAAAGTTTGGTTGCTAGGTAGAATTCCAAAAAATATGTGGTCTTTGACACTTTCAGGAAATTTACCAAAATTGGAATAAAAAATTTTTGAAATTCAATTGGTGAAAATGATTGCCCTAATGGAAACAAATCCTAACAGTATTGTTGCTAGGTAGAATTCCAAAAAATAAGTGGTCTTTGACACTTTCAGGAAATTTACAATTGGAATCAATTATTTTTGAAATTCAATTGGTGAAAATGATTGCCCTAATGGAAACAAATCCTAACAACATGGTTGCTAGGTAGAAATCCTAAAAATATGTGGTCTTTGACATTTTCAGGAAATTTACCAAAATTGGAATCAAATATTTTTGAAATTCAATTGGTGAAAATGATTGCCCTAATGGAAACAAATCCTAGCAGTATTGTTGCTAGGTAGAATTCCAAAAAATAAGTGATATTTGACACTTTCAGGAAATTTACCAAAATTGGAATCAACTATTTTTGAAATTCAATTGGTGAAAATGATTGCCCTAATGGAAACAAATCCTAACAGTATTGTTGCTAGGTAGAATTCCAAAAAATAAGTGGTCTTTGAGACTTTCAGGCAATTTACCAAAATTGGAATCACATTTTCAAATTCTAAGATTCAGAATTTTTATTTTTTTCAAAATACTTGCCAAAATATAAGATTATATGCCAAAATGTCCAAAAATATCAGTCTTTGACATTTTCAGGAAATTTACCAAAGATGGAACCGGAATCAAAATTCTGAAAGCTTATTGCGCATCTACAGACTATATGCAACAATTCTGCAACAAAATTAAATCCATAAATCCAAAAGTGTAGCATGAGTTTGCGTCGCATGCCATATGTGTCACAATCCACATTTTGTGGCCTTTGTCAAATCGACATCTTGGGGCCTCTTGTTTGCATCAAGATAAATATAAAAAATCCGAAAGCTTATTGCGCATATAGAGACCATCTGCAACAATCCTCCAACAAAATTAAAACCCTAAATCCAAAAATGTAGGAGGAGTTCGCATGGCATGCCACATGTGTCAAAATGGACATCTTGGGGCCTCTTGGTTGCACCAAGACCAATATCAAAAATACGAAAGCTTATTGCGCATCTACAGACCATATGCAACAATTCTACAACAAAATTAGAACACTAAATTCAAATATGTAGGAGGAGTTCGTGTCGCATGCCACATGTGTCAAAATGGACATCTTGGGGCCTCCTGTTTGCACCAAGACCAATATCAAAAATCAGAAAGCTTATTGCGCATCTGCAGCATATATGCAACAGTTCTATAACAAAATTAAAACCCTAAATCCAAAAATGTAGGAGGAGTTCGCGTCGCTTGCAAGGCTGTGTGACGGACGGACGGACGGACGGATGGACGGACGGACAGACGGACAGACAGAAGGACGAGGCCAACGACAATATCCCCGAACTTTCATTCGAAAGTGCGATGATAACAAATTTCTGGAAATGTATAAACCAAAATTGGTGTTCAAACAAGCAATTATATATCTCCACGCATTACAAATATGATCCACAGTAGGTTCAAGGGTTATGAAATTTCTCTATGATGTGAATTGTATGATAGAAATTGTGCCTCTAGACAAAAGATAGGGGTCTTGAAGGAGTTAATTTAGGTTTTACAAATTTGCCTAAGAATGGTAAACTTTTGTTCTATAATGTTCATTGTGTAGCTGGCCAGCATTACTTAAGTAACAAAATTCACCTGTTGCACCTATGGAGATTCCCTCTAGATACCCAAGGAAAACAGCCAACAACTCTACCATCTTAGCTTAAGGAGTACTCAACTAGTGAAGCTTATGGAGGGTACTTTATAATTATCCCCGCACTTTCGAATGAAAGTTCAGGGATATTGTCGTTGGCCTCGTCTGTCTGTCAGAAATCCTTGCGACGAAGCTCCTCCTACATTTTTGGATTTAGGGTTTTAATTTTGTTATAGAACTGTTGCATATATGCTGCAGATGCACAATAAGCTTTCGGATTTTTGATATTGGTCTTGGTGCAACCAAGAGGCCCCAGGATGTCCATTTTGACACATGTGGTATGCCACGCGAACTCCTCCTACATTTTTGGATTTAGGGTTTTAATTTTGTTGTAGAATTGTTGCATATGGTCTCTATATGCGCAATAAGCTTTCGGATTTTTGATATTAATCTTGATGCAAACAAGAGGCCCCAAGATGTCGATTTGACAAAGACCACAAAATGTGGATTGTGACACATATGGCATGCAACCCAAACTCATCCTACAATTTTGGATTTATGGATTTAATTTTGTTGCAGAATTGTTTCATATAGTCTGTAGATGCGCAATAAGCTTTTAGAATTTTGATTCCGGTTCAAACTTTGGTAAATTTCCTGAAAATGTCAAAGACTGATATTTTTGGACATTTTGGCATATAATCTCATATTTTGGCAAGTATTTGGAAAAAATAAAAATTCTGAAATCTTAGAATTCGAAAATGTGATTCCAATTTTGGTAAATATCCTGAAAGTCTCAAAGACCACTTATTTTTTGGAATTCTACCTACCAACCATACTTTTAGCATTTGTTTTGATAAGGCTAATCATTTTCACCAATTGGATTTCAAAAATATTTGATTCCAATTTTGGTAAATTTCCTGAAAGTGTCAAAGACCACTTTTTTTGGGAATTCTACCGAGCAACAATACTGTTAGGATTTGTTTCCATTAGGGCAATCATTTTCACCAATTGAATTTCAAAAATATATGATTCCAGTTTTGGTAAATTTCCTGAAAGTGTCAAAGACCACATATTTTTTGGAATTCTACTAGCAACAATACTCTTAGCAGTTGTTTCCATTAGGGCAATCATTTTCACCAATTGAATTTGAAAAATATTTGATTCCAATTTTGGTAAATTTCCTTAAAGTGTCAAAGACCACATATTTTTTGGAATTCTACCTAGCAACCAAACTGTTAGGATCTGTTTGCATTAGGGCAATCATTTTCACCAATTGAATTTCAAAAATATTTTATTCCAATTTTGTTAAATTTCCTGAAAGTGTCAAAGACCACATATTTTTTGGAATTCTACCTAGCATCCAAACTGTTAGGATTTGTTTGCATTAGGGAAATCATTTTCACCAATTGAATTTCAAAAATATTTTATTCCAATTCTGTTGAAATTTCCTGAAAGTGTCAAAGACCCCATATTTTTTGGAATTCTACCTAGCAACCATGCTGTTAGGGTTTGTTTTTTCATTAGGGCAATCATTTTCACCAATTGAATTTCAAAAATATTTGATTCCAATTTTGGTAAATTTCCTGAAAGTGTCAAAGGCCACATATTTTTTGGAATTCTACCTGGCAACCAAACTTTTAGCATTTGTTTTGATAAGCATGATAAGGTCAATCATTTTCACCAATTGGATTTCCAAAATAATTGATTCCAAATTTGGTAAATTTCCTGAAATTGTCAAAGACACCTAATTTTTGGAATTCTACATTGAAACCATAGTTAAAAAAATTTGTCAGAATTAGAAGAAACATTTCACCTATTTGATTTCCAAAATATATGATTCCAAGTTTGGTAAAATTCCTGAAAGTCTCAAAGACTATTTATTTTTTGGAATTCTGCCTAACAACCATATATTCTTTAATTCCTTATGGTAAAAATAGTGACTGTCAATAGTTTAATTCCAAAAATATTAAGAAAAATTATACCCAGGGTCTATAGCTGTTTTCTGTGTCAAACAGGGGGTGCGGGGATCACTGTCGTTTCCGACAGTCATTACTCTAGTTTGTAATATTACTGTAACTTCTTAACACAGTTAAGTCCATTATAAGCAGAAAACACAAAAACTGGTAACATATTCATCAGTTGATACAAAGGAATACTGATTTACTACACTTACGATGAGCTGTCATTACACTAACAGCCATACAGGCATTCCTTCTAACAATTCTGTCTTCACTTTGTAACAAGGGAAGTAATGACTCTAAGGCATCCAAGTCCAATAACTGTTTCTTGTTTTCATCACCTTAAACAGAAGAATGACAGTCATTGAAACACAAAATATTTATTCCAATGATAAATCAAGTATGATTTGTTTTTTATTCTTGATTTCTTTATATCAAATGCTTGTATTTTTAAACAAAAAACATGGAAATAAACGGCCAAGGATTCAATTGGTACATTGATCTACATAAATTCTGTAATTAAAATCAAAAATTTAAATTACAGGTTGCTGATGTAAGGTGAAGAAGCATAATTATGTAATCTAGCATCAGGTTTATTCAGTATTGTGGGTGAACACCCCTTAGCACTGATTACATGCTCAGTGGAAGATTTATTGGATTTGTCATATACATTGTTTTTAAGTCTAGTTTGAGCTGTAAATCTGGTGAAAGTCGTTTGATTTCATTTGTTAGATCCAGGTTTCAAAGCACTTAAGAGTACTTGTTTATAATTTACATTTTTTTTTATTATATTCTGTGCCAGTTTTGCTTTATTTGAAAGTCTATCAATAACCTGCTATGCTATGCGAGTTTTACTCATTATTTAGGTTGTTTTTGCTCAAATGATATTGTATTTTTCTATGTCTTCTAGTTTGAAGAGGCTATGAAAAGCTAAACTGAACATGAGGATTCATGTTAACTGTTATAGACTGAATATCAATTATCATCTTTATGTTTTCAGCAATATTAGTTTAAGGTCATTGTTTGCTCATTATTGTCTACCAAATATCTCTTTAATTCTATAAATCATAATGTCAAAGAAAAGTATGTGTCATTGTTTGTTGATTGGCAAATCCACCAGAGATACTTAAAATAGCATGACTAAATCTCACTTACATTTGTCAACATATTTATATATAGCTTCACATGCTTTGGCCTGTACATCTTCTTCTGGGCTAGCTAACATCAATACTACAGTCCCTGCCTGTCGGCTTTCTACTATCACTACTTCAAACTGAAATAGAAATAATCATTTGAGATTGTAGATTAAAAGGAAAAATCTCCAGAATGTACATTATCCATTCCTGTTCAATTTTTTTCTGTATTGATATTGCAACTGAAAACTCAGTTGATACAAGATGGTTTAATTTGCTTTACAACAGTATTTATCTATTATGTCTCACCATTTATGACACTTCAATAGTAAACATTATTTTGGCAAAACAAAAACCTCCGAAATTTAATGAAGCATATATGTATTACTACAAGCTTGCTCAAGTTATTTACAAAATTATCTCTTTGTTGCTTGACAATTCTGTTTAAAGTCAATCAAATTCAATTTTGTTGTTCTTGTTTCCTTTATGTATGCATATAGTGTATTCCTATAATGTAAGCCTTTGCAGGTTCATATTGGTTAAATTTGAAGTTTTCATTTAGAATTCTGCATTTTTTTCTGATTGCCGTGGTCAGAAATAATGCAAATGTATGATAAAAACATTGAATATAAACAATATGAACCTACGAAGGCTTGTATTATAGGACTGGCATATAGTGCATTGTTTTTCATTTTGACCAAGATGACGGTGAGTTGGTTACAAAATTAGAAGATTACAAAGCCATGTTATAGATCTATTTTCTTGGTTAACCATACCACATCATCCTGCTGAGGCTTTTCATCCTTCTTTACTTTCTTTCCCATATCTGAAGAATAAACAGTAAACATGGAATAAAAACACTTTTAAAGACAGTTTTTCTTTTTACTTGTATGAAAGGTTTTTCAGCTTTTCATTAATACATATAGACACGGCCACCAATCACGCTAAATCATATCCAAATGACATGAAAACAATTTCGTTAGCGGGATTTCCGGATATGCGTTGCCGGGACTTTTTCTCTGCACCTCCAAGGTAAATGGTCTTTATTTTCTACATTATCGGACTGTTATTTAAAAAAAGCGAATGTCATTCGATGTGTTCTTATGGTTCCTACCTTAACTGAAAACTACTGCAACAATTTCAGTGTGATGCGGACGGTAGAACCTTTATTCTGTGAAAACACTCGGAACGGACGAAATAATGCCTTGAACTCAATGGTTCCACAGCATTGATGAACTTTAGTTGAATAAACATGTTTGAATAGTCTTGAAGAACAAACAGACAAGTCTTCGTTTATCTAAAAAACAGTAAATTAAAATGACATCTCTGAAAAATACACATACTCTGAGTTAACGGTATCGAGTATGAGTTAGCTTACAAGTGAAAATACATACGCGGCTATGATACGGATCTAATCAGAGAAACTTAAAGTGGTCACTGGACCGTGCAATTGAGGTCAAGGTCACATGATTTTATGTCCGATTAGTACTACCACTCGACCAAATATGATGTTCCTACATCAAAGGGTTTTCAAAATATCTTGTATTATAGTATAAGTTAACACCATCGCCCTCATACTTTGCACGCCTATGTCTCGCTTTCGCGACTTTCGTCGTGGGCGAGACAAAAATTAAATTAGTTCATAGAATAACAATAGTTTTTTTTTACTGAGGCACTTTTTAGATAGGTAGGTAGGTGTTATATATTTGATTTGTGTATGGTTGATGGAAAGGCAGTGTTGTATATTATCATCCCGGAATGTAGGGGTTACTCCTGTATGGTACATGTTAGAATATATTTCATTTCTTATCTCTATGTATCATATTTCTATTTCTCTCTCTCTCTGCTGTTGGTATACACATTGCATGTAATACACCTCTCGCTTATTAAAAATCGAAATTAAACTATGTTTTCTAATTTATATCATTTCAAAAATGCAATATGGTGGAGAACCCGAATTTTTCTGAATTATCTGAGAAATTTTTAACAAAATATGACTTTTTATAAAGAAGTTGTCTTTGTTTAAACTTTATTAATTTCTACAACCTCATGGCTGCCTGAACTATTTATAGTTCCATGCAGTGACCGAAATGTGTTTTGAATTATGGACAACAAATTAGTGTTGAATAAAGGTGATGATGGCAGCAGACATGTTTTTGTTTATGTCTTAGGATATATAACCATAGATTAGGGGATTTTTGTATGTCACGGTAGTGGAGTCCACTAAATGTTACCGTTTCTTTATGTTCTGTGCATGCTATTTTACGTGAGCTGGACTAGGTTTCCTAAAGTTTGGACAACATGCTTGCCAACTTTTAATTCTTAATTTCATACCACGTTTTGGGGGAAATCCCATTGGAATAGTAGCGGAACTGTATATATCTACGTTATGTGTATTGCCTTCCATTTCCTTATCAGTATTGTCTCAATTTCTCACATCAATCTGTGTAAATATCTGTGTATTATGTGCTGCAATCCGTGTGTCTCTATTGTTCAAGCATGGAGCGTTAATGTAGCGTACATTTATTTCATTTATTTGTTGTGATTGGTGATAATTGTATCACCATGTTTGGTGACATTGTCTTGTGTATTTGCTCAGTGATAATTGTATCACCACAAATGACGTTTGCTGAATTGCGTACTTGCTCAGTGATAATTGTATCAACACATTTGATGACAAAGTCTTATACATACTTGCTCGGTGATAATGGTATCACCAGATATGATGAATGCTGAATTGTGTACTTGTTCGGTGATAATTGTTTCACCACGCTGATTATCATTTGTATTTTCAGTGATGATTGCATCACCAAAATTGAAGCTACTAACCATTTGTTTACAGTCGGGTGATAATAGTATCGCCACTATGCGTGGAAGATTATGTTATGGAGAAGATGACGATTTGTGGATATTTGTGCATATACTTGTACTTTGTATTTTTCATGTAAGTTTTACAATTGTCTACAAACTTTTGTTTAATCAGAAACCTGAAGTCTAGATTGGTCTTTATTCATTTGTAAGAGTGTTGTATGAGGTAGTTGATTTGATCTAGATATAAAACCGGTTTGTTTCATATAACATTTTTGTTCAACTGTGTGAAAGAGTGTGTAACTGTGGCAATGGAATAGTGTTTGCAGGCAAACTAAACAACGAGGATATTATTTGAAATATCAAGAGTTTACGGTCTTTGCTCGACATTTCTATCAATATGAACAACATCAAACCATCACTCAATTTGTTTTTATCATGAACTGTTATTTCAGTGTTCTAATATCTTTAAATTTGTTGACCAAAGTTGTTTCAAGGATAGTGAAGAAGTGTTGTAGTAGTGGTAGTTGATAGTTGTAGATATGGATTCGATATTTTTTTTCTACACTCCGTTTGCCAACAACCATCTCAAACTTATTAATTTCTTTTCTTTCCCCTTTCTCTGGATTAATTGCAACCGAATTCTGTAAAATTTACTTGACTTGATGATTACGTTATTAATAATTAAATGATCAAAAGCTCATTACGGACCAAGAGACTTGATGGCTTAAAGTGGCTTGTTACATCTTTTTCAGTTTTTCAACGATGTTAAGAGAACACAGTTCTTTGCTGCCATAAAAAAGTTCTGGTTATAGCAGCTGTTTGCACAAACCTGTTGATTACTTGATTATATATCAACGAAAACAGTTATTCAAAATATTTCTTTCAGAATTTATACCGCCATTTGCTTTGGCTTGTGTTGTTACTAAGGACGTTCATATTTCTGTGTATATTGATGACGTAGTACACAAAAGTACCTGATTGACAAATGGCGGGAAATATACACGTGGAATGTGGATTTACAGGTATCATTGACAACACAACTCATTGTAAAAATAAAACAGCACTTATATAGCTAAATACAAACAAACAAACAAATACTTTATTGTCAACCAAGACGCCCCGGAGGAGCTGAACAATCACAAGTTAAATTTAGATACAATGATGAAATACAGGATTCATGAATTATGTCGTAAAAAAAACCAAATAAACATATTGAAAAATGATAACCTAAAGGGGGGGGGGGGGGCNTCATGAAAAATCTTCTTCTCTGAAGCCCCTTGAACTATCCTTGGGTGGTCCCCTTCAAAGTTTGGGATTTTTATGACCTACCTCATCCAAGATGACCACCAGTAGGGAACATAGTTTAACATCTATAGGACCCTATTGGAAATACATTCAAAAATCTTCTTCTCTGAAGCTCCTTGAACAATTTTAACCAAATTTAGTCACAATAATCCTTGGGTGTCCTCTTAAAAGTTTGTGATTTTTATGAGAGTACCTCATCCAAGATGGCCGCCAGCAGGGAACATAGTTTAACATAGGACCCTATGGGAAATGCATTCAAAGATCTTCTCTAAAGCCGCTTGAACAATTTTAACCAAATTTAGTCACAATAGTCCGTTGGTGGTCCCCTTTAAAGTTTGTGATTTTTTATGACCGTACCTCATCCAAGATGGCGGCCAGCAGGGAACATAGTTTAACATAGGACATATGGGAAATGCATTCAGAGATCTTCTTCTCGGAAGCCGCTTGAACAATTTAAAAAAAAATTTAGTCACAATAGTCTTTGGGTGGTCCCCTTCAAAGTTTGTGATTTTTATGACTGTACCTCATCCAAGTTGGCCGCCAGCGGGGAACAAAGTTTTACATAGGACCCTATGGGAAATGAATTCAAAGATCTCCTCTAGACTGCTTTAACAATTTTAACCAAATTTAGTCACAATAGTCCTTGGATGGTCCCCTTCAAATTTTGTGATTTTAATGACCGTACCTCATCCAAGATGGCCGCCAGCAGAGAACATAGTTAAAACATTTCACCATATGGGAAAACATTCAGAAATCTTCTCCTCAGAAACTACCTGGCAAATTGGAACCAAACTTAGCCACAATAGTTCTTGGGTGATCCCCTACAAAAAAGTTGTTTATCAGGTTCGCCGCTCATCCAAGATGGCCGCCAGCGGGGAACATAGTTTAACATTGAACCCTATGGGAAAACCCATTCAGAGATCTTCTCTTCAGAAACTACTGAGCCAATTGGAACCAAACTTGGCCACAAAAGTCCTTGGTCCCCTACAAAAAAGTTGTTTTTTCAGGTTGGCCTCTTATCTAAGATGGCCGCCAGCAGGGAACATAGTATAAAATTGGATCTAATGAAAAACATTCACAGATCTTCTCGGAAACTACCAGGCCTAATGGAACCAAACTTGGCCACAATAATCCTTGCGTGGTCCCCTACAAAAAATATTTGTTTTTAGGTTCGCTGCTTATCCCATTCCCAGATGGCTGCCAGTGGGGAACATAGTTTAACATTTGACCCTATGGGAAAACATGTTTTATCAGTATGGTTGTCAATGGAATTTGTTAAGCACCAGTTTCCAGGTGAGTGATACTGGCTCTTGAGAGCCTCTTGTTCACCTAAGTTGGAAATTTTTGGGTTAAAAATTATAGTTTGTACTGTCATGCAGAGTTCGCAAAAACTATTCATAGGACTGACAGAACAAAATAATCTGTCAGTCCTGAAGATTTCCAGACAGTCCTCTCATTATGGACATTATAAAAATATAAAATGCGGTCAGACATGGGACTGGCAATCATGCTATAACAGTCATTCCTACGACATTTTTGTCAGTCAGGACTGACAGATTTTGTGAACTCTGGTCATGACTGTGAAGTTACCAAAATTGATAATTAAGCCTTAATAGTATCCTTCTCAAGTATTGTTAAGGGAAATATGGTTTGATACTTCGATTGGAGACTCAGATCTGACTTTAGTTTGTTGAGTTAAGAGTTTGTGTAAATGAATGAGTTACTAAAACTCTTTGCAGTAGTCATTAAAAGTCAAAAGGTAAATAAAAGAAAACGGATCTGAAGATTTTGGCTTCCAACTTTGTAACAATAATATTCCTAACTATTTATTTCATGAATTGTCAGTAAATTAAGTGTTGATTTGAACAAAAGATTGACTTTTTCAGAACATAATCACATAAAAATAAGCTTTGTACAGGATATGTCTATCTTTTGTCAGCATCAAACATGGAAACAAGCGCTAGGATGAATACATGATTATGAGGAAGATGTATTTACAGAGCTAAATTAAAATATAATTAAGAAGCTGCCTTTGTTTTGATAAAGTTATCCATATGCTTTATCAACTTGGCTTGTATCAGAAACAGTTTTTTGTTATATAAACAGTATACAGTAAGAAGCACCTGTTGATTTTCGTTAATCAGGTGTAGACATTTACAATGATACTATACATCTGACTTCTGTTTGAAGTCAACACTTCCCATGTTGTAAGGAAAAAACTGAAACAATAAAAAATATAGATTCTGTAAGATAGAGGAAGCTTTGTTCTGTTGTTTCTTCTAATTTAAACCATATTTATACGACTGCAAAAAAATTTTAGGTCGTATAATGGTATGGCGCTGTCGTCGTCGTCGTCATTGTCGTTGTCGTCCGGCGTCATAGTCTGTAGACACTTTTGTTTTTGTCAATAACTTAAGTTTCAGTTGACCAGTCCTTATGAAATTCCTTGGCACAAAAGAAAGGCTTGGGTGGGTTTTGGTTATTTTGGCCCCTCCTGTTTTTAAAAAAAGGGGCCAAAAGGGGCAAAATTTGATGTTTTCACATATTTGGCTGTAGAATATTTTATTATTTATTGGATTTTGATGGGGTTTCTTTCAGTAATTTACTATCAGTGGTATGCCAACAGATTTTACGTGGCATTTACCATTCACGAGATAAATGGGGCCCAAAAGAGGTGATTTTAAAAATTTCACTTTGTTTATTTTTAGCCTGATTTTGACATCACGATCTCGTCTATCGTTACGGGATATCTGTTACCCAGATGACAACAGATCTTTCCCTATACAACTTAAGTTTGTTTTACTCTATAGGACCGGAGTTGACATTTTCAACACGGCGGGTGTCTTATAAGAAGCAGGAGATGCTTACTCTACCGGTAAACCTGATCTCACCCATGGGTTTTATTGGGTCTGTGTTGTTCATCTGTATGTGTGTCTTCTTTTTTCTATTTTTGTCCCGCACTCAAGTTTTGTCCTTGTTTCTTAGTGTTTCCGATGTTGCCTTTGTCCATGGATTGTTTGTTCTTTGACTGATGGTTCAGTCCTCACTTACTTTGATGCAGTTTTTTGCAATTGATTCCTTTTGAAAATAAATATAGAGCTGCACCATCAGTTTTTTAACATGTTTCTTTTCGGAGCTATGAGGGGCTGAATGGGGATGAAATTGCAAATTTGCAGATTTCCTAAAATATTCATTTTTCATCAGATTTCAATGCGATTTTTTTCTTTGGATTTCTCTTGATATAATCCTTCAGTGGCGTGTCAATGGATTTGGCGTAGCTTTTACCCTTTCCAAACTACAAGGTGTCAAAAGGGCTGAAATTGCAATTTTCAGAATAGGTAAAATCTTTTATTTTTGCATTGGATTTTAATGGTGTTCCTTTCTTCGAATTCCTCTTATTATATAGTTAAAGTAGTGTGTTGACTAATTGCCATACCTCTTCCATTTTCAATATATATATATATATATATATATAAGGAATTATAAGGGCTAATTTTTATTTTCCTTAGTTTGTATGCAGCTCTTTATTGTGTCCATTTAATTACTGTATCAAGCTCTTTACTACATGTCCTCGTTCATTTTGAATTACACTTATATTCAAATTTCAGTGTTGGACATGCTGTGGTCATATCATCTTGCGCTCGGCGTAGCCCTTTATTACCATATAACTTGGATGGTCTGATGAAAAAGGGGTTTCCTGTACATCCTGCTAATTTTTCCAGTTAGTGACCATTTCATAAAACAGTTATACAGTATCTGAGAGAAAGTTAAAACTCTAAAGGCTGCATTGTACCAATCAAAGTTCAATCTGAAATGATCAGTAGCTGTAAGCAAACCAAACAAAGCCACAAAATCTGGATCATTATCATATAATTGAATCCCCCCTAATGTACAGCTTATAGCAAAACTGGTATCCAATAGTAAGCTCTTGATGAACCAAAATCGTGAAAAGTCATAGATATTACATGGAACTGTTAAATTATAAAATAATACTGTCATTGATGTAAAGCTGTAGAATGTCATTTATATTTAGGTATAGATTTTACATTCATTATTCAGAGACACACAAAGCATTCTGGTGGATGAGAGGAGGATTGACATTCTAGACCAGATATTATATTAGTATCCAACATAAAAGACTGTGGAACTGAAGGTACAGTATTCCTTGTTTTAAACGCCCCACCCTTAATTTCGTTCTAAATCCTTAATGTTTTAATTGATAACATTGTGTACTTATGAAGGAATTCCGTTACAATAGCTTAGTTTTAGAACACTGTTTTTGTCCTCCCTAATAAGCGCTCCCCATTTCAAGTTTTCTAAGCACAGAGTTTAATACAAGGAATACAGTAATTCTGATATTATGTTGTACTTTGAATAATGAAATTAAATTTGTTGCTCTCAACTTCAAAAAAGGAAAAATATTCAAACATTGTGATAAAAAATACCGTAAAAGGAAATCTCCAGAACATATTTACAAATTAAGATTACAATCTAACAAGAGGGAAAAATCATGAGACACTCAGTGATCATGATGATATATATATAAATTGAAATTAACCGTTATTGTATTGATTGATAGTGTTGTGATCTTCTCAGATATTAAGTTGGTAGAGTGAAAGTAACCTCCATTTGAACAACAGCAATCGGAGATTAAAATATTCTCTTAAATTTTTATATGATCAAAAATAGACTTCTATGACAAAGTTGGTATTGCAAACAGAATTTGAAAGAAATGGGAATAAATGTTTGCATAAAAGAAATTTATTTCAGGAGAGATAATCACAAAGATAAATTTGTAAGTGCAAATTTTACATGATTGGTTTCATTTCAGGGAAGCTTATAAATGTATTACCCATAATCATAAGAAGATTTCCTTCAAAGAAAGGCCCTACTGCCAAATATAGTGTAGGGAGAATGACTTTATGTGATGGTTTGGCCAAGAATCATGCAGGTCAAAAGAGTAAGTTTTGTAGTCCATAAGCTGAAAGTGCCTCTAGACTTGAAATTAAGAAAACTGCTGAGAACTGGCCATACAAATGGTCTTGTCATTTCTTCATTTAATCCCCACCTGTCAGCTAGTTTTAATATTTTATATAGTAAAGTGATTGAATTACATTTGTATAGCAATAGGAACAATTGGGCATGGATCCAGGGAATTTGATAAGAGGGATCCAATTTAGAAGTGAAAGAAAATTTCGTTGAGCTGAGCGAGGCGTGAACATTTTTGGGGAATTTCTTAGTAAAACTAGAAAATGTGTCTATAAGACAAGGATGCCCCGCCAATAAATTTATTGCAAAATGAATTGTGATGAAATGCAAAATTTAAACAAAGTCATAATATAAAATGTAGGTTATGGACACCAAATTAATTGTGAAATAGCCAGATCTCTTTTGAATGAATGTTACAGTAAAATATTATGATGCTACAATACATAGAAGTTGAGAAATAGACTTAAATGCAAAACTAAATCAAAGTCACTGAAGAGTAAAATGTAGGTCAAAGCCAACTAATTGTCAAAGATTTGGTTAGTACTCATCAAGGCAATTAATTTGATGAAACATCATTGTCTTATAATGAGTAGTTGTGGAGAAATGGACTTTAACTCAAAACTTAACCAAAGTCACTGAAGCGTAAAACATAGGTCAAAGCCACCTAATTGTCAATGATTTTACGTAATACTCATCAAGGCAATTAATTTGATGAAACATCATTGTCTTATAATATGTAGTTGTTGAGAAATGGACTTTAACGCAAAAGTTAACCAAAGTCACTGAAGCATAAAATGTAGTTCAAAGCCAATGATTTGGGTAGTACTCATTAAGGCAATTAATTAGATGAAACATCTTTGTCCTATGATGAGTAGTTGTTGAGAAATGGACTTTAACGCAAAACTTAACCAAAGTCACTGAAGCGTAAAATGTAGGTCAAAGCCACCTAATTGTCAATGATTAAGGGAGTACTCATCAAGGCTATTAATTAAATGAAACATCCAGTCTGTGCCAAAAACTTGTTCATTCACTAGCCCTAAGGGGCTAGTAAGGTCCCATGTTGTACTAGCCCGAACTCAATTTCACCAGCCCTTATAGAAGATTCTTTGTTAATCAGGTACAATTTTAACTAGCCCAACGGGCTAGTGACTTCAATTTTTACTAGCCCGAGACTGATTTTACTAGTCTCGGGCGTAGGGCTAGTGGCTAAGGGCACAGACTGTAACATCATTGTCCTTTAATGTGTAGTAGTTGAGAAATGGACTTTACAACAATACTAAACCAGAGTCTCTCAAGCATGAGTCAAACTACCTAGTGAACTCTGTAGTACTATCAAATATCTACCTACTGGCCTACTATTATTGTTCTACCTCTTAAAGTTTCTGAGAAATGTACCTTAATGCAAAACTCAACCAGACGAACGGACGAACGGACAGACAAGGGTCACACTATATGCCCCTTCTGCATTCGTGAGCAGGGCATAAAAACAGGAAATTCTTCAAAACATACATGATTATTTGAAAAAAGGGGGGTCCAACTTCAAGTACCCTCCTTGGATCTGCCAATGATTATTGGAAGTACAATATTACAAAACACAACAAAGGTGTTGTCTCATAGTCTTTGGCATCTTGGTGGCATTCTGTAAAATGTAACATACTGAAATTTACTGTTTTCAGCTAAGATTGACATGCAGCAAAAAAATATGTAACAAACATTGAAAGGATATGGAGTAAATGTGCATTAGACAAGTCTCTACAAATACATGATTAAACCAAGCAATGGAACAACATTTTTAGCCAAAGGCCATGTGAGCTTTTGCCATCACTTAGCGTCGTCCGTCCATAAACTTTTACATTTTAATCTTCTTCTCTGAAACGACTGGGTCAAATGAAACCAAACTTATTACAAATGTTCCTTGGCATGAGGAGACTAAAGTTTGTGATTTTGTTGCAGATCAGAAAACAAACATGGCTGCTGTGGCTAAAAATAGAACATAGGGGTAAATTACTGTTTTTGACTAATAACTTGAAAACCGTTACAGATATCAAAAATCTGACACAAAAATAAAAATAATCAGCATGACGAGATCTATCCACTGTGCAATTTTGAAGAAAATCTGAAACCCATCTCGGAGTTATAGCCCTTTTTCAGTTAAATTTTCAAAATTTTTGCATTTTTTTATTTTTTTTTCAAAAAGTGTAACAGATAGAGGTCAAGTCTACATTGCAAAAATGTTCAGCATATCAAGATCTACCCACCCTGAAATTTTGAAGAAAATCCATAAACCCTTATAGGAGTTATTGCCCCTTTTTCACCGAATTTTAAAAATTTTCGTATTTTTCATCTTTTATTTCCAAAACTATAGAAGATGAAGGTTAAGTGTAAATTGATGAAATGTTTGCCATGCTGTGGCAACTTCAAAACTGATGTTGAAAATTGTTCCTTGATCACCATTTTCAAAATGGCCGCCAAAAAATGCTGGAAAATTCAACATTGTCCGATTTCAATGAAATTTCCAAATAGATATTGATGTTGTGACTTCAAAACCGGTGTTGAAAATTGTTCGTCGGTTGCCATTTTCAAAATGGCCTTTAAAAAAGGCAGGAAAATTCAACATTGTCGGATTTCAATGACATTTGGTTTCCAAATTGGTCTTGATGTCGCAACTTCAAAACTGATGTTAAAAATTGTTCGTTGACTGCCATTTTTAAAATGGTCGCCAAAATAGGCGGGAAAATTCAACATTGTCCGATTTCAATGAAATTTGATTTCCAAGTGGATATTGATGTTGCAACTTCAAAACTGATGTTGAAAATTGTTTGTTGACTGCCATTTACAAAATGACGTCTCGACATCAAAACTGGTGTTGAAAGTGGTCCTTAGCAAGAACGTTTTTTTGTCAAAAAGGCCAACAAAGAAATATAGTATAACATGATCAGACTTTAAAAACAGTTCAAGATATTGGAGGTGTTTGAGCTACAAAAGTTTGAGAAACTGAAGATCAACTGTATAACTTATAATGTTACCTTGATTGTGGCAACTGAAAGCCAGGTGAGCGATACAGGCTCCTTGGAGCCTCTGGTTATTGTTGTTCTTCATTTTGAAGTCACCATGAGGCTTCAACAAGCTCATACCTAGTAAGTTCAAGTTAATGTCCAACTCACTATTACTTGTTTTAATTTGGACCCTTTTATATCCTGTTATGTCATTTAGTAGCAAAAGGTATAAACAAATGTCAACTGTACAAATATTGGAATATGTAAATAAGTTGTGTTATCACTGATTGGGGGAGATAAACTGACCTAGTCTTGTAGAAATAGATAAGCAATGATGATAGTTATCTAAAGTACCCTGCTGACTGCTTCCTTGCCAGACAACTCTGATTTCCATAAAATACATGATATATATGTGTTAGTTATTGGTCAGGAATACTGAGTGATTTTACAGAGATATAAGTTTTTTGTCAATAGGCCAGAACAAGCACCTGTTCTACTGTTTTATTACAAAATTTCAATATTCCATTTTGTAGATCCTATGATTGTGTGAAAAATATTGATATGTTTATTGGATATATGATGGGATTTTCTTCATTAAGGTAAGTTTAAGAAGTAAATGTTGTGGTAGTAGGAAAATTCTATTTTATTGTTTGAAATTTAAAGTAATTATGATTGACCCTTACAGACTTTGTAAACAAACAATATTGAGCCCTGTAACACCTAAATCACACATCTATCCTTAGTGAGATATAATTATTTCCTAATCATAATGTAATGTATTAATATGTAGAAGTGAATTTTAAAAAAAGGTCTTGGTGATATTGTCAAATTGTCTATTCTGTTCTTAAGAAAAAAATGTAAAAAAGACAATTTTCAAGTTGTAGCCAATGTAAAGAATGTAGGAGAACTTAAAGTTTGTATTTTATTTAAGAATTTAGACAAATCATTCTTGAACTGACAGGTTTTGTCCTGATCAGATGAGGTCTTGTGTATAAATCAACTTGGACTTTATGAAAAATTTTATTTCATAAACCAAAACCCTTGATTCTCCTCCTATTCTGCCATGATTTTTAATGAACCCATAAAGTGATGTGTTCTATTCATATTTTCCAAAAGTTATTGGATTGGCATTTTTCACAATGAATATTTAAAAAAAAATAATTAAAAAATGCCCATTCAGAATGATTTACTAGAATCTAAAAACTTTTTTAACATGTTTAAATAGGGTTTATACACTTATCATGCTTATGCATGCCTTGAAGTATTAAAGTAAGAACCTAACTGTCTGTGCAAAATGAACAATCTAAAGGACAATGGCATTTTCAGAAAAATAAAGAAACAAAGACCTAACACGATCATGGCACAGAAAAGAAAAATGAAGACACAAACTTACAAAGATGAACAACAAGGACCCACAAAAAACAAGACCAATTACATGTCTGGACCTACGTCACCGTAACTCATGTTCAACTGAGAAAGTGTTTTTTTTCAACCTAACAGAATATCATCTATAGGCATGATAGGTTTACCAATTCAAACAAGTATTACCAAAACATTCTTCAAATGCAAGTTATAATGAGATTATATTAAGTTCAACCCTATTACTGTAAAACGGAAGACAAAAACAAAACTAAATGTACAAAGTTGAACAAAGCATAAAATGAAAATAGTCTATATCACTTCAGCAAAGGTGAAAACCATACCTGAGTTTCAAATAAACACATACTTTGAATCTTTATGAGAAAATATGTGAAAGCAATGCAAAAATTAAAGAATAGCTGGTCATGATCAGTGTGTTCAAAACTCGGCAACAAAATTGAGTACCATGAGGATATGTGATAAAATATAGTAGAAATTCAATAATAGATAAATTTGACATTTTTTAAATCAAAACTGGCCTAAAAAGGGTGGGGGGGTTCACATCATCAATGTGTTCAAACAACAGTGCAAACTATAGGGGTATTTAGTCAGTGATGTGATTGTTTCAGATTACACAAACCAGGCACTTTAATATTAAAATTAGATGAAAAAATGACTAAGTTCAACAATAGATAAATTCTACAATTTTTATCCAAATCTCACCAAAAGGGGAGGTGCACATCTTCAATGTGTCCAAAACAACTGTGCAAAGTTTCAAAAGAATCAGGTATAAGGTGTAAGAGTTTCAGATTACTTAATCTCAGTACCGAAATGTTAAAATT
>MJUU01000790.1:116138-137683 GCA_002080025.1 Modiolus philippinarum
TTTTGGTGGGAGAAAAAAACCTTTTGACGTAAAAAGATACCACAGTTGTTTATTAAATATTGGAAAAGTAAAATTGAAATATTCTGAGCTTTCATTATTATGTACAACCTAGCAACTACTAATATTCTGCATTAGTTATGAGTGTCACTTGTGTGCCGAGGGATTTAACAGTGACTTTAATACGAGGAAAGGGAGATTATCCCTCTTATCATCTCATTTGTACTATCTTATCTGCGATATGGACATTCCATGACTTACGGTACATTGTCCGTTCCTGACACCCTCTTGAAGATTAAAGCTTTAATCAGTCTACAAATAATATTAGAAAAATTGTTTAACTTTGATAATTTGTGTCCTAATTTCAGATAGTTGTCCAGCAAGACTGATATATTCTCTGTGTATCAAGAATTTGACTAATGTTGAAAAGCGCTTGTTCTAAATAAAGTAAGTAACAATCTTTAGTCTAAATATGGTGCCAATTTTTGTTCGTAAAGTATGCTTGCATATAAATGTGACTTAAAAAGAAAAGTTTTAGCTTTATTTATACTAGTAGTGCTATTATCAAATCTAGGGCAGTTGTACTGATAGGGACAATGTATGAAGAGCAGGACATTTTATCGGGACACAGGATCAGTCATCTAGGAATCCAAATTAACCAATAGTGGGATAGGGATTTGCATTATTATTTTAAGGACTCTTGATGGAGCAATTTATTTTTGGAATTTGGGATTTGGATCAGACCCCCTCCTACCCCCTCACTTCCGTTTTGTCACATGGATTGAGTAGGATAATCAAGTGTATCCCTCAATACACTGGTAAACAAATATTAAGGAACATATATGGAAATAAATAAGATCTATACTTAGCGCAAGAAAACAGTTACAGAGACAAAGGAACTTAGAACAGCCGTTTGAATAAACAGTTTGAACCCAACTTAGACACTTGAATACCAACATGTGCTCCAGAAAGGCAAGCACAATCTGTTCCATGTGTTGCAACCAACACACACAGCAAGTGTAAATTCCAGTCATATTATGTGTGTTGTATAAATCTGGATAAATGAAGTTTTGAATTCTTGTGCTTCATTGTCCCTGTTGAATTAAAGCTTGTACAGAAAAAACTTACCTGGATTCTCCATCTTGCTCTCTTAGAAACCACAAGTTGTCTCTAACATTAAAGAGACTTGAATCATATTACATTAACATCATCAATTATTCATAGATAAGGAAAATTTAATGTAATTTGTCATGGAAAGATTTATGAACATTGGATAATTGGTCAGTTATTGTGAAATTTTTTATAAAAATTTTTGACTTGCATCTCTAATTTGAAGAAAATGGTCATCTCAGTACTAAAATTCATGACAAAAGGGATGATTTTAATATCAAAATTATCAATTTTCTTAACATGGACAGTAATATTCCAGCTTCTCCTGCTTACAGAGTATGTTTCACAGCTGATCTGTTACACGAGGGCTAGCACAAATTATACAGATTTTCTCATTAAACATAGTTGTCTCTGTGACAGCCTTATTAATCAAGGCTTCAAAAATTCCTTCTCATATGATCATTTAAAAAGTTCTTTAATAGATATCAGTCCTATGTGGAAAAATTTGAAGTTTCAATCCTAACTCTGATTCAAGATTCTTTACTTGATACTGGGATGATCATTTCTTTTAACTCTTCGACCTTTCAATGGCAATTGCTGTTGAGTTACTACCGGACACTACCACAGTGGATGGGGAGGTTTGGCTAGCCATAAAAACGGTTTAACCCACCATTTCTGTTTAACTGCCTGTACCAAGTCAGGACCATTGTGGTTGTACATTTTGCCAGTGGTTTCTTCCTGATTTGTCTTTGTCTCATGGACTTCGGCCCTTGACCCTCTATTCAGTAATTTTGTTATTACCATCATTTGCAGTTCCAAAGAAAGTTGTATGAATAAGGACCCTTTGAATATAACCTGCACAGACATTGGAAAAGGAATAAACTTGCAGCTTATAGTACGAATTTCTTTCCACTTGTAAATTGAAAATGTGTTCATGATTGTGAAAAATAGATAAACTCTTGGTGGCAGTCTTCATTATTTGGAGTACATTTTTGTCTACAATGGCCCTGATTTCTCGTTGGGTTATAGATATATAAAAAAAAAATGGTTTAAGAAAGTCTTAAATACAGTTATTTTAGACCAAGGCAGGAAAACTTGTATATTAACCTAAAGATAACCTTTGTTATTAATACAAAAGAAACAGTCTGTATATAAAATGATTGGATAACTATCTTATTGATATTATTGATTGTTTTGGCAGGTTTTCATGTCTATTGGTATTGTAATAATCATGATAGATGTATTGAACCTTTGCTAAATTGGAAAATTAATATTTTGTCTTGAAAACAAACATTCCAGTTTAGTTGGAAATGAATTCTTGTTATGTAGAAAGATGTTGTCATTAAATGTTTACTCGAAATACTAAAAATGTTTAAACATGGTTCATTTAAACATTTCCATCTTCTTGTTTTTGTTTCAACTATGAAGATGAAATAGAATCGATAATTATGCTGGGGGGGGGGGCACAATATCCTTATTCAAGAGACTGAAGTTATATTTTCAGTAAGGGCATTGGTGTACCATAAAACTGGTTTAACCAACATTTCTATTGAAATGCCTGTATGAAAGCAGGACCTTTGCAGTTGATAATTTACCCAGTAGTTTTTCACCTACCTTTGCCCTTTGGTTTTCAGCCATTGACAATTCTCTGCTGTAATTTTGTTATCACCCTCATTTTCAATTTATACACTCAGATATGGGACCATTTGTTCTGTATGATTGGTCAAGATGCTTTTATAATACACGTTTGCATGAACTTAAACCGTTTCATTTGACAGTGCAAAAGTGGAATTTCTGAATCAGTATAAAAAGTATAAATTTTCCTTTCAGATAGGAGTTTAATAAACTCATAAGCTGTAGTGAGCAGGCTTAAATCTAAATTTAGATTTTCGACCTGCAATATTAAATTGAAATACTATCCAGAGAGAAGAAATATTTTCTAAATCACAATTAAGCTAAATGTCCCATGAAATTTGCATCAAACTCTGGAAATATAAAACCTTGTGTGTGTGAAAATATAACAAAAGCCTATCAGGGCTGTTCAAGCAAAACATGCATGGGGCGGAGGGAAGGCACTTGAATCCCATGCAAGTGATTTTATTCCACTCATACACATCCGTATATATATATATATATATATATATATATATTTAAAATCATTATCTCACTGCAAAGTTTATGTCAACAAACTTGTGAGATGATGTCCCTTGCTTCAGTTATTTTCCAGATATTCATGCCACAAGCAATCACAGGTGACCATTAATATTTCTTTAATATGAGCGGGTTTCTTGGATCACATTGAATACTTAAACCCAAAAAGTATACTTATGAAGAAGACGAAAAATATCAAAAGAAATACATATACACAAACATATGATGAAAATATTTGCAAATTGAAGTATTTCAACAAAACAAAAAGGTCCATTAAAAAACCTTTAATTTTCCATTTAAGCACTAACAAAAGAGAAGTTTAAAGTCCAACAATGCACTTTCCATTAATAACCACCTGGGAGGTATTTTTGTATTTTGCCTTCCCCCCTTCCCATGTATGTTTTTAGCAGGAACAGCCCTTAGTGAAAAGGTCATGTGCACTTGTTCTTTACTGCAGATAGAATTTCAAATATAGTAGAAATAAAAAGCTGTGCAGTTAATAATTTTATATCATGTTTTCCTGTTATAACAATTTGAAAAAAATATTTTTTCATAGGCCCTTACCATATTAAATATGATATCTGTAATGATATTTAGATTAACATATGATTTATTGTACATTTTAGAAGCCTTTGATATATGGATATAGATGTCAAAATTATATATATATATTTCAAGTTCAGTCTGGTTATATAAACTTTTGATGAGCATCTTTCATAGATAAAATGTATTTAAGATGTCCGATAATATTATGAGATAACACTGTACAGATAACTATGAAAAGGTATTAAGTATAGTTTAGTTTTTCTCTGATCGGCAAAATTGTTTTAAGTCCCAAAATGTTGAGTTGTTGGCTAGGTTATTGACAGTACTTTCTAGTATGAGTATAGGGGCAGATGGCTGTAAGAGTCAAATCTAAGATCTAAGGTAATCTTGATGATAAAACGTTCTCAACAAAAGTCTTTGAGAATTATTGATTATTGTGTTCTTTGTAATAAAGGGGTTCGGTTTAGACAGGTTTCAATGTACTGTATTAAAGGTTACATAATAGAAAATTTTGTGGTTTTCCTTTTTTTACAGAATTGAATAATCACTCTGTGTAATGCTATCATTTGTTTTGTTCATGTCTTTCTGTAGCAAAAAATTCAGATAAACCACAATTCTTATTTCCTGAATAAAGGAAGTATTTAATGCTTTATGTCATGTATTATTCTCTGTTGAACTACAAAGACTTGAAACACAGTTTAAAAAGTAAATCCTATTGTCATACTTGTGTAATATTAAATATACTCCAAATGGATAAGGGGGTACAAATAAATTAAATATTTTATCTATTATTGAAACCATTAATAACTATATGGATAATAAAATATAATTTGACCATAATAGACCATGTCATTACTAGATTTTCTGGTACATTGTTACCTAGATTATACCTTCTTTTGATCGTTCTTTGAAGTTTTGTTACATTACTTGTTCTGTGTATTGTAGGGTTCTCGTCAGTTTTCATTCACAAAGTGGAGGCTTCTGTTTGAAGTAAAAACTATTTTATAGTGGTATAGAAGTATTAATAGTAAGATAAGATAGTAGGTACTTAGAAAATTTAGTAGAAAAGGAGGTACTTAGAATACTTAGTACAAGTGTTCTATGGAAAATGGATAATTTTGTACTTGAGTAACTTCTTTGGAACATTGCTATCTGACTGTTTTGTGAGGACTTAATTTTCGCTTTATTTGGTACCATTTTGAAGTTGCGAAAATGGTATACCGTGAAATTTAATTTATATGAGACTTTAGAAAGTAAATGTGAAGCAACTGCAAAAATTTGAATCCAGCGAAAATAAAGTCCAGCAATTTTGAAAGAAATCACGAAATTTGCATCTCTCAAAAATAACCACTTATATGGTACCTGATTTCCAGTGGGTGTTAGCACATTTTGCTGTGCCTGTCATATTTGCTAGCTGTATTCTAAATTTCAAAACACCAAGTCTTAATTTTTTGTTTTTATGAGCATTTTAAAATTGCAGGTTAGCTGATACCTGACCATTAGATATTAGATACGGTATTTGTGCTGCTTTATTTACATAATTTGAAAGGGTCAGTGTCCTGGAGTACATTTTGCATCATAATACTGTTAAAGTGTCCATAAAAATCCAATAAAAATAATCAATATTGATTTATCAGAAGTCATAACTATTACAGTACTATCTATAGTGTAAATTATCAGGGTCTAGATAAGATAAATGGCAAGTTTTTCTTGAAGGATAGAAAAGTTTTATTTGCTCGGAAGCTGTTTCAGATTTTCCTGCTATTCATGTGAAGCTGCAGTTTCTTAGAAAGATCGATAGCAATTGATCTCTGCATTTACATATTCAGAAAGGTCAATATTTTTAAAACTATCTCTGAAGGTGAACTTATTAAGTTCGGTAAAAGATCAATCTTTTGCGTCCACATTTACGGAAAGTTCAACCATTTTTTAGATCAATTCAAAAGAGATTGTTCTTCTGCTCTAGTGTAAACAGGGTCAAATATCTAGGGAGTACACTATAAATCTTATGGAATACACTTTAAATGGCGAGGAATGCGCTAAAAGTTTTTGTGAGCATGCTATGAATCTTATGGAATACACTTTAAATGGCGAGGAATATGCTAAAAGTTTTTGTGAGCATGCTATAAATCTTGGGCAATACACTACAAATCTTAGGGAATATACATCAAGTTTTAGTGAGTAAACCAATAGTTGAATACACTATAAGTTTTAAGGAATACACAATAAAGTTTAAGGAATACTCTATAAGTTTTAGGAACACACTATAAGTTTTCGTGATAACACTATGTTTTGAGGAATGCAATGGAAGTTTTAGTGAGTACACTAAATAATCTAAGGAGTTCACTATTATTCGAGGAATACACTCAAGGCAATAAGTCTTGGAATACACCATTAGACCATAAATAATTGATGGAAAATTCCCATTTTTAAACTTTTGTTAATGGGTACTACTGCTGGCACTCTCAGAAGTAGCTGTATACAACATTTTATACAGCATCAAGTGTATCTTCCATTTCAACTTTTATGTTTACAACCCCAGTTTTAATCAGTGAACATCTCCATGGAACTCAGCAAGTGTTATAATTCTTAACTGACAGAAACTGCACAAACATTGAATTACTTCTGTGTTGGATGGTAATTTGAATGTAATTTCTAACTGTTTATTTCGTAGACAGGCTTGCAATATAAACCATGTGTTTAGCAGTGGGCGAAAACCACTTGTGAGAAAGTGTTAAATGATTTCTGGGAAAACAGTTGTTCCTGTACATATTTTTTGTGGTGATTGGACTAATGGATTTTAAACATGTTCCTCTGTTCTATGAGAGAAGGATTTTTGCTTTTTGAAAATTTTTGGATATAAACAAAACTTCAAAATTCTGGTAAGACTTTCAATACTTTGGCATGTAGCCTATCTGTGTTCATATTACTTCCTTCATAATATAATTATATCTTCCTTTATTAGTTTAATTGGCATAATTATTCATTATAGCATGCACGTAATGGCAGGCTTTAAGACTTGGAAAAGATTTATCCATAGTTTTTTCACTTGTATACTTGTCAAAGCAGGGATATATTTTCCCACAGCAAGTAAAATATGTGCAGGGCAAGTTAAATTTGATACTAACTTGTGGAGTTGAAATTTTATTAATCAAGGGATTAATTAGGAAGAGCAAGAAATATTTATTGG
Source organism: Modiolus philippinarum (assembly GCA_002080025.1). NCBI lineage: Eukaryota > Metazoa > Mollusca > Bivalvia > Mytilida > Modiolidae > Modiolus > Modiolus philippinarum. The sequence goes on from MJUU01000790.1 coordinate 123,133, forward strand.
CGACTTGTCCGACGGGCAAGTTGACAATTTATTTCTAAATCAAGCCTGTGGTGTAGCAAATTGTATTTATCCATAGTTGTCATTGCTTTCATCCTTCTTTGGTCCTTGATATATAAATACTACAGATAATGCGGTGTCGCTTTTCCAATACATAACAATAGAATGTCATTGAATTGATCCTATTGTTATATCATCATTCATGTCTAAGTACTTAGCTTATATGTAATATTGATACTTAAAAGCCTAATAGAATTCTGTACAATATAATGACATATACTATTAAAAAATATATAAATTGATTTATTTATCATATCAAATGTCAGTATCATATTCTGCAATAGCTAATTGCATTGTGTATTGATAGAAGTCAATACACAATATAAATCATGGTCTAGGTAAATGGTATATCAATATATTTTATTGTTTGATATTGAAAACAAAACCTATTGTTATTGGGTAGTCCTATTGACAAAGATGATATTTGATTGGGAAACAGACCTACAGACTTCAGGGATGTAATTATCACATTAGTCATATTAGCTCATGATTTAGTAATTACTATGAGGATACAAATTACCCATATAATTTATCTTATTGGTATTTTGGACTATCTTGCTAATTGGTTAACTATAATAGCATTCTGGTCTCTCTACTGTATGTAAGTTGATACAGGGAAGTTTAGGGAAATTGATCTTTTATTCCTTTTTCAACTTCTGTAAAAGACTGTGTATTGACTTAAATTACGAAATAATAAAGTAAAATGCCAAAAACTTAGTTTATACTCTTCTTGTGCGTGATTGCTTTCTGTCATTACAAGAAGCACAACAATTGTTCTTTGTAGATCTGATTTCCAAGGCATTAAAATACAGTGTCATTCCTAAAAGTACTTTACATCTTTATTAGAAATTGAAATAGGGAAGCAATAACAGTACATTATTTGAATACCCGAGGGCGTCAATTGTAGATTTGACGGTTAAAATGCAGTTTACAGGCGACGCGTAGGGGAGCCTGTAAATGGATATTTTGATCGTCAAATCAAGATTGACGCAATCAGGTATTCAAATAATGTACTGTTATTGCGAATGTAATGCAATTAAAGACCATTAATCGATTTCATGTTCTATTTTCAACTTGTGTATTTGTAACCAAACTAGGAACCAGACTAAACAGGGAACCTACTATGTCCCAGGTGTGTAGATGGCAGAATTGACGGTCAGTTCTGACCAATCAAAACTTTCGTTATATAAATGTTGCATTACAATTTGTACTACTTAAAAAAGCTTGTGCACAAGTATTATTTGAATTAACCTAGTAAAAAGACACTTATATTATACCAATATTCTGTAATTATGTATTGAACAAATAAATATCAAAATGGCAGTAAAGATTCCCATTTCGACAACTTATGTCTCTTTTGTGCAGATAGAAAGAGCAAAATTCAAAACATATGAAGAGATTACAGAAAACAGTTGACCCAAAGGGCCAGAGCTTTGTATGAAAAGATGCTTCTTCATTTTATAAAAATTTCTTGATATTAGATATTTCTGATTTTAGTACTATTATCTTATCCATCAGATTGTTCTGAAATAAGACAAATAAGCGTATGTTAATTTTGTCACAAGACCGATCAGTAGCTGGCATTAATTAAAGACTAGCATGTAGAGAGTTAATTCATTTAATTTTTTCTCTCCCAAAGCTAGGATTTGTATAGTGACTATACAAATCCTTGCTCAAAGATTCAAAATGATACACAGATTCTTGAAACTTGAATAAAGGATAAAAGAAATTTAACTTTGTAATTAAAGAATTAGTCTGTTAATTTGTATTTTGTTGTGATTTCAGATTTTACACAAGTAACTGGACAGATTGTTCCGAAGGACAAAAGAAAACATGGGATTCATGTTGTGTGTGTCCTTCATCATTTATCATGTGACATCAGGGTAATCATTGATCTATTGACCCTCTGTGAGTGTGATATTGCTTTTGTTAGACTGACAGAGAAGTGTTATTATCCTATAATTAGAGGTGATCTTCTTACTGAGGAAATTATATGCAGGATTAAAATCATAGGGACAATTTGACACGTTAGCAATGGATTTAAGCGGTATGATTTATGGTAAGTTTTTGATTTATGGAAATGGAAATATTTTTAGTCAGTTTCTATGCGGAAATATTAAAAATGCCCAAATAAATAAAACTCGGGATAACCACTAACATATAAAGATTTTTTTTTGGTTAGAACCCTGGAAATGTAAATCACCATTTCAAGGGAAACATTTCTGATAAGCCAAAAATCTGTAGCCCAGTAGGTAGTACAAATGTCTTTAAGTTTGAGGAACAGAAGGAATATTTCCCTCCTGCATAGCTCTGCTGTTAAATTGTTCTTTATTTGCTTATTTCTGTTTTGCGACCATTTTGTGTTATGTTTTTTCAAATTTTTATACCTTGTCATAACTGATAAAGATAACACTGATATTGTATAATTATCAGGTTTGGATTTTTTAATTGTTTTATGTTTAAGTCCTCAAAATACAAATGTATTTGACTTTTTATCTGCATTGTGGTGCTGTCAAATTCTGCATCTTCCACAAAAATTAATGCAGTGCTAAATTAACCAGAAAAAAATATGTATGTGAATTTTGTTTTCTTTGTCACTTCATTAAGGGGCATTTACACAGCATGTTTTAGACATGCAAGTTTAAACATGCATGGCAAAACATGCTGTGTAAACCTTGCTAAGTCTGAAACATAAGAAACATGTATGTTGACTTGCGGAATAGAACATGTCCTATTCCCCAAGTCAAAACATGGCAAATTAACCAATCAGATTAAAGGTCATTGGGTTGTAATGAAAATAAGTTAAAAAACATGAGAAAAAACTCAATTTGAACAAAACACAAGTACAAATGTTACATAATGTGAAGTCCAGCAAGAGGGAGCATTTATGGAATATTTAATAAAAAATTAAAAGAAAGAAAACAGAAGTACAGCATAAAATGAAAGACACAATGCAGGACAGCATTTGCTATCATGATAGTACACAGATCAATAACTTAAAATTCATCTTGTTGTTTTTGTTTTCTTTTATTTTCACTAAATAGATGGCTGGATGCATTGGCAACAAGTGGTCTAGACATAGATGTGTAAAGTCATGAAAACCTGCATGTCAAAAACTTGCATGTTTTAACATGCAGGTCTTGACATGTTGTGTAAAGGCCCCTTTAATCTGTTTTGGTCCAGCAACCTGAACATCACAAACTTAAGTATGGAAAATTCATTATAATTCCCAGCAGGATTTTAGAGTCTGGTACCTTTTGACATTNTTTGCAAGGGTTACCTGAGTTTAATTGGGGCGAAATGAGTAACCAGTCAGAATGAAGATTACAAAATGATTCTAATTCCTTCACGACTCTAGAGTTCCAAGTGAAAATGGCCGAAGAGACTTAAAGTTGTTGAAATGACCATCTGAAATATTTCATATTATATTGCTTTAACTGAAACTTGCTATAAAAGGGAAAAGACAAAGAGAATGAAAAGGGCAAGACAGCTTAAGGAATCAAAGAGAAAAAATAAAAATAGAACTTGGAGCAATCAGTTGGCCAATGAAAAAAATGAAGGAATGAAGGAAGTTCACAAAAAACAGGAAATGATTTTTTCACAGTTATGATACAATTTCATTAAAAAATAAATCAAGGAACGTGCTTACCACAAAAAAATTGTCACACACAAGCAATGCAAAAGTTTATTTTAGGGATAACTGGCATCTCCTAAGGATTAACATTCAAGTCAACACACATCTTTGTAGTGTTAAAACTAGTATAAAGAATGACTTTTTCACACGGTTATATTTTTATTTTTCATCTTGGCAACTTTTAATGATAGTAAAACAAAAGATTACCTTTCATTTTCAAGTTCAATTTCTTGCTAATCTGTAGATATTTTCACTGTGAACTGGGCTTAACTTGAATGACTGGGTAGGGCTTTGTGAAAAGAAAACAGAATTTTAGTGGTTTGGAGTTTTTTGGAATTAAAGAAGAAAGGTTTAATAGGATTTATATTGTACCAAACAAATATGTTTAGAAGAAGGATTAAAGGACAGTTTTGGACATTTTGTATCTCAGAGGATTATTTTTTTTTCTTAAAGTATTTTCCCATGGAGAATACTACTCAGTGATAATATAATTTTGCTGAAGAATATTTTTTGTCGACCTCAATATTACATTATAATTACAAGTAAATGTTCATACATTTTTGAAGAGAAAAATCATAAAAAACATGAATATATACCATATCAGCAGGAATAAGTTTGCTATTTTAGGGTCCAGTATCAAAAGAAAAACTATAATTCTAAAAATTTCTCCACTGTGAATTAGTAATATGGAATAAGTTAATTTTGTATTTATTAAAATCACAATTTTAGTGGATATTTTATGATATTATTTGTGGCGAGTTATGGCGGATTTCCTGGATGATTAACGTATTTTATTTGCAATTCTTCAATGAACATACCAATATTCCTCTAGTAACACCTATAAAACTCCTTCTAAACTCCTGTCTTTTGTCTTGTTGTCAAGCAATCAAGCTTCTATAGAATTCTATGGTATACCAATTTGTCATCACTGGAATATCAAGGTAAACCCCTTCAGGCAGTACAAATTTGTATACAAGAGAATTCTATAGAAGCTTGGTTGCTTGACAAGAAGACAAAAGACAGGAGTTTAGAAGGAGCTTTATAGGTGTTACTAGAGGAATATTGGTATGTTCATTGAAGAATTGCAAATAAAATATGTTAATCATCCGGGAAATCTGCCATAAGTGACCAGTAGAAATCCTTTACACAACAAGGAAAAGATGTATCTTTCACAACTCTATCCAACGTCCCCGGAGCTGACTGCTGCAACACTTTGGTTACAATGTTTGCTTTCATCTGGCAACCAAAAGCGATATCATAAATTTTGGCATGCCTGGTTTTAGTTTTTGATCCTGTTATTTTGTAGTTTCGCAACACAAGACTAAACAAATACTTAATTTGTTGGAGGGCCATCAGGAAAAAAAGCTTTTTACATCATAGTTAATCTTCTATCTCAAATATTGAAAGAAAACCCAGTTGATGTTGTATATTTCTTGTCTCTTTCTCATATTTGTATCAAAAGATATGGTAGATAAAAGTGATTGCTTTTTACTAGAAAAACTGCTTAATCAAGCAACTGAGTATGTGTTGAAGCTTGTTTAGGCAGACTGTTTACCTATAAAATTAATATGTAAATATTAAATATAAGTTTATGATGACAAAGTTTGACTTTCCAACACAGGCTATGTGTTAGAACTACCCTAGTTATTTTAATAGTATCAACACACCTGACCATTGTTTGCACAGCTGACCAGATATCTCCATATAAAGAGGGTGTAAAAAATCTATATCTGGAATTCTGGAAACTTATTTGATTTTATACGATTAGTTTCTTGCTGTGTGTCACGATTTAACTGACTATTTTGTCCATAGCATGCAGATATATTTGTTCTAAGTGTGAGGTGGATTATCAGCATTTCATGTTTTGGAGGAAATATTGTAAGCTCCTTTAGACCCTCAGGACTTTGAAAATAAAGCCAATATCCCCAAGTCAAGCCAATAACCCCTCAATGGATTGTTGACTGGTCAATACCTCTGTATTGACAAAGGTGTTACTGACCAGTTGACCAGTCATCCATATGCAAAGCATGTCTCTTTTTTTTTTATCTCGGTCATTTACAAGTCGGATGTGTTGTTACCTTTCACATCTGTTAATAAATTGATTGTCCTGCTCAGTTTCTTCTTTGAAACAAATTTTATTAATCTAATTTTAAAGTTAAATACATTTTTAAATTTAAAAATGGTCATTATAGAACAAAGCAAATTAGATCTTAGTCCTTTCATTTTAAAAGATAAAAGAATTAGTTGTCCAGACTACCTCTAGTTTCTGTTAAAAACTTAATATTTTGCATTCATACAAGTTTTGGCAAGGTCATAGAGAAGTTTTGGCAAGGTCATAGAGAAGTTTTGTCATGGTCGTATATGAAGGTCAAAGGTGAATGGCCATTTATTTGTGCTTTATCCTTTGACTTGTTATTTAGCTGCATTATGTTCAAATCAATGTCATACTAGTAAGCTATTCAACACTGATCAATTCTTGCAAAGTTTAGATCAACACTTACACATATTGATTTCATTGAAATGTTTCACATGGTCAATTTACAATATTCACTCCATGATTCTATTTATAACTGATATTTACTCCATGTTACTAAAATTAGATGCTGATATTGTCAGTATTAATGGATATATTTTTGTATCAAAGAATCATTTAATGTACTGTTATTGTGTCGCCTGTTCAGGCAGTGGCGACATATAGGGATCACTATCCGTCGTCTTGCGTCGGCGTCGTCGTCCGCGTCGCATCACAAAAAAATTCTGTCACAGTTTTCTCAAGAACAATGTATCGGAGCTTTCTGCAATTTGGCATGGAGTATCAGTATGGGAACCTTTACCGTGTAATAGAGTTTGGGATCTCTTGCATGCCAACTTCCTGTTTGACGGAACTTAGAATATTTTTTGCGTCTTTTTTTCTCAGGAACCACAGATCCTAGCCTTCTACAATTCAGTATGGAGTATCAGTATGGGGACCTATACTGTGTAATGAAGTTTGGGATCACTTGCATGGCCACTTCCTGTTTGATGGAACTTAGAATATTTTTGTCGATTGGTGTCACAAAAAATTTCTGTCACATTTTACTCAGGAACCACAATTCCCAGCCTTCTGTAATTTAGCATGGAGTATCAGTATGGGGACCTATACCGTGTAATAGAGTTTTGAATCTCTGGCATGCCCACTTCCTGTTTGACTGAACTTAAGACTATTTTTCGAGTATCGAAAATTTATGTCATGTTTTTCTCAGACACCACATATCCCTGCCTTCTGCAATTTGGCATGGAGTATCAGTATTGGGACCTATAATGTGTAAGAGGGTCTTGGATCTCTTGCATGCCCACTTCCTGTTTGACGTAACTTACTTTTAGTGTTATTACACAAGCGACACATGTCTTCCGTGGAAGACTTACTACTAAGTATATATATATGCAGTATAATAACAAGGACTATTACTCAGTCGGTAAATTAGAAATGGACCTATTAGTTTCGTATTGACATCAGACAAGCCCTGGGTTAGTATATCTGAACAGTTCCATATGTAATGCATCGACCACATCAAAAGTCCATAATTAATAAATGTACACCCAATATAGACCTGACAATGCCCGATAAATTAAAAGACAAAAATTTGAATTATTGTGTAAAATGGTCCCAAAATAGAGAAGGAATACACAATAAATTTGAAATATAATTTTTGAGCCTGACAAGCATGGAAACTTGCCAGTCTGTTTCAACAGTAAATATATAACTTTGATGTTTATTACAGAGGAACATTAACCAATTTAATTAACTTGTGTCAGTTTCAAATGATAATTACCTGCAGATATTCCTTCCAAACAACTACCAGTATTTTGATGAATGAAAATTGTTTATTTTTAATTTGTCCATCCATGACCTGAAGTTAAATTGCCATGTAATATTACTAACATGGCTAATGGTCAGTGCAAATGACTTGATGAATAAAACACATTTGATGCATTTTTAAGCCTTAATTGATCTGATCAGTCAGTGAACATCCACAACAAATTTCATTCATAATTGTAGGACCTTATAGTTTTATGCATTGAAAGCATAAATCTTCAGACTTGGCAGAATTCAGTATATCCACATGAATACACCAAACCAAACAACCATTTGATTTGAATTTTATTTTAAGAAATCAGGAGGCTTTTACTTTGAATTGGATGTCTTTGAGGAGGCTTTTACTTTGGCTCTGATGTCTTTCATCAAGATGAGACAAAGTGGTAGTTCTTTATAAAATTTATATTTTAATAAAATGAAAGCAATCTTTCCATATAAAATAGGTATGTTTAGGTAATTAACAAACAATAATGACTACTTTCATCAATATCCAACTATAGAGGTGAAAATACTTCTGGAAGCACAGACTAACTTTTTATAAATTGCACTAAAATTGGCCTTAGTAATGACTGGTTTGAGTATTGCAGAGATCGCCTCTTACCTTGATCAACAAGGTTCTTCAGTTCTGAGAGAAATTCTTGCTCCAGTTGGTCTCCCAAAAGAAAGTATTTTTGCAGATAACTGCAAAAGCAAAATTTGCCCAACAATTAATAGTGCTACATTTTTGTCAGTGCTTTCTGTGTAAATTCAGGTGTTCTTATTAATTCTTAAGTAGCTCATGAAAGTGAAGTTTTAAAATCCTACGTTAATGAGTTAATTTTCTAAAACTGCAATCAGTTAATAGAAAAAACACCTGCATAATACTTTCATTTCTACATTTGGTGAGAATTTCAAACTCAATCCTTATCATTAAAATCGCAAGCAACAAGTGCGAACATCTAAAAATAAAACAATTGATTAGATTCTTTACATTTTATGAATTCTGTTTATTCCCCCGGAGATTTATGATAACAGTCTTGCAATCATTTGCTTCAGTTGGAGCATAATGGTCAAAACTACTTCCTGTTAGGAATCGGTCCAGTCAGCAAATTGGGCCAGATGCACCAATCATTTTCTCTACTTAGAATCGTCTAAATAAAATGATCTGGTGATTGTTATAACAATTTGATGTAAGGAGTTTTGTCATTAGTAGAAGTGGAAGTTGTTAGGAATGTAATTATTGGTTATCTGTAGTTGATTTATTGATTTTACTGTAGTTTTTCGCTGGCAGAAACTTTCATTTTTATGTTTTTGTGTAGAACAGTATCAGGTCTATCGACTACCAATAGATTATTGAGTAAAACTTTTAATTAAATTGAAATTGTTGAACACCTTATGAAATTCATACGAACTCCCTAAGTATTACTATAAGGCCTGTTACTCTTGCTGATTGGCAAAACTAAAAGGCATGAGTCAGACCCCGTTTACACTAGATGAAAAAACCGATCTTTTTAGAATCGATGCAAAAAAGATCGATCTTTATGCTAGTGTAAACGGGAAAGATCGATCTTTATTTGAATCGTTTCAAAAATAAGCGGACTTAAAAAGTCTAGCTTTAGACCTAGACTTAAAAAGATCGATCTTTTTTGAACCGATCTTTCTGCCAGTGTAAACGCTTGAATCGATCTTAAAAAGTAGGATTAGATATTTTTAGAAATGAAAATTATATTAGAATAAATCTTTAATTAAAGCTTCATTCTTTTACAGTATACGTAAATCATGTGAAAGCATGCGTTAAAAGAGGGTCGAATTTATAAAAAGTATATAAAAAATCCCAGAATGTCCCATTTGAAATTTTAAGATTTTTTTAAAACATAAATTAATCTAAAACTTATCATTTGAATGCCAAGTAGAGGTGGTGATCCAGCGATTTATTCCATGTCAGTAACTGTGTATCGGAGCTCATTACATGTGTATTTTCTATTGGTAAACATTCAGTGAAACGAGCGCTTACATAAAATTTAATTACAGTGTAAATGCAGGGGACTTAAAAAAGATCGAACGCGATCGATCTTTCTCCTCTAATCTTGATTGTGTGTAAATGCAAACCGATCTTTTTAAGTTCGATTCAAAAAAGATCGATGCATTTTTTTGTAGAGTGTAAACAGGGTCTAATTTTTTGACAGACTTGGAGACTCCTGAGCCAATCATACCAATATCTTCTCTTGCCCCTAAATGCTATACAGCAGATAAGCAAAAGATGCTAATTTTAAGTTTATTCAGACAGGACTTCTGTTGAGTTTGAAGAAATACAGCTTACTTTGCTACTGATATCTGGACATTAAATCTTGTACTTTAGTAATGGAGGGAGGATGTTGACATGTGTTAACATTACTTTGATAACATTATCTGATTTACTAGTAATAGGCTTTTAAATAATACTGTGGTTTTCTGTGATTTATGTCTTGTGAACAAACAACTGCTACTGTCCAGTTTAACTATGTAACACTGAAAATCTACAATAAAGCCTTTCTAAGCACAAATAACCTTATTATACAAGACTAAGAAGAACCATGATTCCAAAACCAAATAAAGTAGAAAAAAACAACAAAAACTTGATGACAGTTACCCATTGCAGTTGAGTTGCTTGACTTGCTACAATATTTATAAAGCCACTTTTGTAACGATTCACCCTGGAGGAAGGAAGTTCCATAGTGAAGATTATTAACTTATAGTTGCAGTTTTCATATGAAGCATTTAAAACTATTTTCATAAAAATTTTGACGTCAAGTGGAACAGTTAACTGTTTACTGATTTCTGAACGAACTGTTCCATGCGCAAAATAATTGCGCAGTGCGACATCATTCAAATCTTACCCATGTAGAATTTTTGTTATTGAAAAGAACATTTTTATTGAGTATATAAGTTAATAAAACAGTTATTTCATCCCCCATTTCAGGAAATAGCAAAACTATTGTCCCTCGATGATGGAAATGACTTGCAAACTGTTGCCTTCGGCCTCTGGCCTCATGCAACAGTTCACAAGTCATTTCCATCACCGCGGGACAATAGTTGTTGCTGTTTCCTTCAAGGGCATGAAATAACTGTATACTGTTACATACTAAATCTGAATAGGCACAACTGTTCTAAAGACTCCGAGAGTCTTTGACAGGTATGGGTACTCATCAGTGTAGTGTGTGGAGTGTAGGAAACACAAGTCTAATGTTGAGTTCTACCTTCTATTGTTCAACTTGTCTTAACCAAATATTTGCTTCATGGACAAATCTTCTAGCCACTACAGCCACACTCAGATGAGCAAGGCTTAAGCTAGGGTCAAGAAAAGAGTTAAAAGGTCATTAAAAGCACATACTTTTCAAATCCCCTTTAGATAAACCTAATCTGCCCTGTAACCCCTCGTCTTTACTAATATTAAAGGTTGCTTGTAAGTATGAAAAAGAAAGGAAATGGGGTAAATGTCAAGGAGACAACATCCCATATCCAGGTTAAAACGACCCAAAACAAAGTATCTAGGGGTCACCGTAGGGTCTTCAACACAGTGAGGAACTCACACCATATAGCAAGCCCTAAATGGCCCCAAAAAGGAAAAAAAGTGAATAAATCAATGAAAACAAAGTATATTTATACCCCCCGCAAACGATGTTTAGGGGGGTATATAGGAATCACCCTGTCTGTCTGTCCGTCCGTCTGTCTGTCCTTCTGTCCACACTTCTTGTAAGCGCAACTCCTCTTAAACCACAGAAGGATATTGATGAAACTTTACACAAAGGAAGGACACTATATGGACATGTGCATGAAGGAATATGATTAATGTCCAAAGCCAGGAAGGGGAGATAATTCAACTTTGAATTTTCAATGATTCCATCTGCACAGATGACCTCGTAAGCGAAACTCCTCTTAATCCACTTGAAGGATTTAAATGAAACTTTACACAAAGGAAGGACACTATATGGAGATGTGCATAAAGGAATATAATTATTGTCCGAGGTCAGGAAGGGGAGATAATTAGACTGACTTTTCATTGATTCCATCTGCACAGATAGCCTCGTAAGCGCAACTCCTCTTAAACCACTTGGAGGATTTAAATGAAACTTTACACAAAGGAAGGACACTATATGGAGATCTGCATAAAGAAATATAATTATTGTCTGAAGCCAGGAAGGGGAGATAATTCAACTTTGACTTTTCATTGGTTCCATCCGCACAGATAACCTCGTAAGCGCAACTCCTCTTAAACCACTTGAAGGATTTCAATGAAACTACACAAAGGAAGGACACTATATAGTGGTGTGCATAAAGGAATATAATTATTGTCCGAAGCCAGGAAGGGGAGATAATTCAACTTTGATTTTTCATTGGTTCCATTCGCTCAGATAACCTCGTAAGCGCAACTCCTCTTAAACCACTTCAAGGATTTTAATGAAACTTTACACAAAGGAAGGACACTATATCGAGGTGTGCATGAAGGCATATAATTATTTTCCAAAACCAGGAAGGGGAGATAATTCAATTTTTAGATTTTCATTGATTCTTTCTGCAATGAGTTTTTGGATTTAGACAATTTTCAAAATAAATAATTCAGAGGGTACCTGGTAGTTATTTTGAAATAAAGGTGTTGAAGAAAACATGTTTTTATACGACCGCAAAAAATTTGAGGTTGTATAATGGTATGGTGCTGTCGTTGTCGTCATCGTCGTCGTCGTCGTCATCGTCGGCGTTGTTGTCTGTAGACACTTTTGTTTTTTGTCAATAACTTAAGTTCAAGTTGATCAATCCTTATGAAAGTTTAACACAATGTTCATTGGCACAAAAGGAAGGCTTGGAGTGGTTTTGGTCATCGTGGCCCCTCCCATTTTTAAAAAGGGGCCAAAAAGGGGAAAATCGGGTGTTTTCTTGTATTTGGCTGTAGAATTTTTATTATTTATCAGATTTTGATTGGGTTTCTTTCAGTGTGCTCCTGAGAAAATTTCCAGTCAGTAGTATTGAACGGATTTCAATGTGAACGGATTTCATGTCGCATGTACCGTTCATGAGATAAATGGGGCCCAAAAGGGGGGAATCTCAAAAATTTTATTTTTTTATTTCTTGTCGGATTTTGATGCAGTTTTTTTCAATGGATTCCTTATGAAAAATTAACATGTGCGCTTTTATTAGATTTTTGATAATTTGTTTTGTTTTTGAGATATAAGGGGCCAAACGGGGCCAAAATTGCAAATATGCATATTACCTAAATTTTTATTTTTCATTGGATTTTGATGGATTTTTTTTTCTAAAGATTCCTCTTTTTGTAAGCTTTCAGTATTTTTCCAACAGATTTTTTGTATCTTTTATGGTTTCAGATCTATAAGGGGTCAAAAGGGCCAAAATTGCAATTTTCAAAATATGTAAAATCTTTCTTTTTAATCTGATTTCGAAGGATTTTTTCGTTCTAGTTTGTGTCCAACAATTACTATGTCTACCTACTTAGTGTGTCCATCAAGTTACTGTGTCAAGCTCTTATTAAACTGTGTCCACATTCACTTTTAAATTACACTTGTTCAAATTTCAGTGGTCGACATGCTGCGGTCGTATCATGCTGCGCTCGGCGTAGCCCTTTATTAATTGTCATCCTTGTGAAAAGTTTATTCAAAGTGTTGGAGAGAAATTTCTGTAAAGCTTATGATTTTCTAAAAAAAACGTCAAGAGCCAAAAAATGTGGATTTTCTTTTTGTCTGGTTTTGACAGAAAAGTTATTTCTGGAGGATTATATCATTATGTCCATACTCATATTATATCCACACTTCTACTGTGTCCAAACCCACCTAAATTTGCACTTACCATATTGATTCAGGGTTCAATTAGCGGGGGTATATCTGGCTGCCATTTGGCGACAGCCCTTGTTCCATTTGTAGAGTATTGCCATAACATGGATCTGAAAGTACTGGAACAAATATTTCCTGTCTTTGTAATTTTAGTGACTGCTATAATTGCCTAGAGATCATCTGTCATGGTAGGAAATTTGTCATATAATATTGACATATAATTTATAAAAATCAAAAAAATAGATTTTAAGATGAGTAGATTAGGGTATGGATTTTTGTCTCAAGTGGACTATGATATTCCGATTATGTTCTGTGATATATTGTGGTGTTTGTTACCATTGGTATGTGGAATTTTTTTTTTGCCTCCTACGAAGGATGACTTTTCATTTTTCATTTTCTGGATCAAATGTCTCAAATTATACTTAAATTCAATTTGCTTTCAAATTCTAGAGAAGAATTAAATCTGATATTTTTTTTTTATCTTTGATATCAGTGAAAAATGATAAATGTTAGCAAATTATTTTTATATGAATATTGAAGTAATAGTCAATTTTGCACATCCAAATATATCTTGTTACATACTCTACAAGTGTATATGTACTGCGTCTAGATGTGGCTATGATTTTTTTACCACCTTGAGTCCACAGACTTGCAGCCAGGAATTTACAGCGATTTAATTAAAAACAAAAATTAATGTACCAATTTGTAAGCACATATATTTCTCATTTTGTTGCCATCTTTTGCACCAAGTAAAATTTGGGCTATATGTGGTTGGCGATACATCAGGGGAATGAATTGCACCTCGAAAAAGGTGATGAAATCGAAGTCCTTTAACCACCGTTAAAAGAGGAATGATGTAACATGAGCACTTCATATAACCATAACTGGATATAAATACAGTGGAACCTCCGAATACCGGCCTCCGTCAGGACCAAAGAAATTGGCCGGTTTTAAGAGGTTCCGGTTTTCGGAGGTTCCGAAACCGGTCTTCTCAATCCGAACTCTTATACCGAACGTGTGATATAAGGTCTGTAAGGTCAGTTTAGGCTGTGACTTAACTATTTCAGTATATTTCCCTGCATTATTGTAAATTTCAATCGAGTTTGTCGGTATTCTGTTCAAATACAGTTATTTATGAATGAAGATGGCAATAGATATGTGAAAAATTAAATACACTTGGTCGATTTCATTGTCCGCGGAAAAAGT
>MJUU01000790.1:151850-172625 GCA_002080025.1 Modiolus philippinarum
CCCAAAATTTTGTATTATCAGACATTTCTAGAACATATCCTGAATCCAGTCTATCAATTATTCACAGCTTCTGGTACATGTATTTGCCCAGACTTAACTAATCGATCAAATTGATAATCAATCACATATCAATAAAAATCGAACAGTAATCGATTGATTAGTTCAACTAATAGAACATTTATCGATCAAACTCTCTGAGGAGTTTGATCGATGATTTTGATTAGAAATTTGTGATCGATAAGTGATCACTGAAATTTTCCTTAAACTTCAGACAGTGTTTAGTACATTCAGTAACAGTTATGTTGATAGAATAGTCAAAATATGATAAAGCAATTCAGACGGCTTATGTTAATGCAGTGTTATTGAACAACTGATCATTAATCAAACAGAAATCGATCACAAATTTCTAATCAAAATTATCGATCAAACTCCTCAGAGAGTTTGATCGATAAATGTTTGATTAGTCAAACTAATCAATCGATTACCGTTCGATTTTCATTGATAAGTGATCGATTATGAATTAGATGGATTAGTTAAGTCTGGATTTGCTCATTCTACGAATGTTTCAATTTTGTCATAATCTAATTCCCAAAGATTTTTAGACAGAAAATAGTAAGCAGTTACAAGTTGATGTCTCCAGACAGTTATCATTGTAGCAATTGAAACTTTGTTGAAGGCAGTTTTGACTGTATGTGGTTTGATTCATTTAGAAGAATGTTAGAGGGTCAGTTGGACATAGACCTTGTTTTTGACTAGAAGTATAAAGGAAACTGGAAGCAACAGGGCACTGTAAACATGATAAAGTGTAGATATCACAAGCGGCTGATCATATTATAAAAATCGTAAATCAATAGAGTTTCAAAATATTGTTGGGCATTTGGACGAGATAAATTAATTATTTGGTTTATTAAGAATTGAGCCCTGATATGAATTAAAGCTTTAAATGGATCTTCCATTTCTAAAATATAAAGCAATATTAAATTACAGGTGGTGTATATTTCTCCTGCGTTGATTGTGTAATCAAAAGAGATAAATGCACCGAGGTAAATAAACATTGTAGTCTTTGAAGTATTGACTACCTGTAATCTCATATTTCCTGTCACAAGTTTAAAGTCTTAAGTATTCTAATTACATTGTGTAGATGTTAATCTCTTATTATCTTATAAAAATATGTCTAATTTGTGTCATGTCTTTTAATATTTGAGGTACGGTTTGGCTATATTACTATCCTGTAAATTTATTTGATTTCAATTTAAGACTGGACAGATTTTAATTTTATTATTATCATTTAATTATTGGATGCTTTTTTTCTGTTCGTTTTATTTCTATTTTATGCCCCTGCTGTTAGGCCACAGGGGCTTCAAGTTTCACCCTTGTCTGTACGTACGTCCGAGATTTTCGTCAAGGATTTCTTGTCTTTTGAATGCAGGAATTATTTGATATTTGGTCTGAAGCTTTGGTATGATGAGTTGTACCGTGTCTCCTCTTTTCAACTACTTCCTGTTTGCCGAGATATCTGTATGGCAGGGGTATTCGTGTTCCATGGACACATTTTCTTTTCTTTTTTTTAAATGATTAATATATTATTAATATCTTTGTGTTTACACACAAAAAGATATTTTCAATTTCCAAAAAGACTTGACCTGGATATTCTGATAAATTAGTATTAATATTATTTCTGTTCATTCAAATACACATTCTATAAAAACACCTCTATAAATTGTCACAAAACAATAAAGTATTCAAATTTAAATTTAAGAACAAGATATATCTCTACCAACATAAAAAAATATTTGTTTGGCCTTGATTTGTAAAGTACAGGTAATACAGGTAAAACTTATAAGAAGTTGTAGGGGAAGGCGTAATTATTTACTAATTAGTGGTTAATTAATGGACTCGTTTTAAAACTTGGTAGAAATAACATCCACTATATATCATGTGATAATTGCAGAGAATTACATGGAAATTTCAGTTATCATTGCCAAAAAATAAGAAGAGAAAAAAAAACAGGGAAAAAATTTGACATAGGAAATTAATTTGACAACAGGAAGGATATTTACAGTATGTATTTACATGGGAAAAACATCCTTTGATGTTTGTGTATTGTTGTTATGTTATTTTTTTTTCATTTTCTTGCTTTTTGTTTATTTACTTGCATTAAATCTGTACCCTTTTTGACTTGCTCATGAAAGATTTACATTCAAAATGATAGATAAATATTATGGGTGAGAATTGACTTTCTAGCTTATAATGGCATTTGAAATCTTATTTTTGTGAGTGTCAGAAAATTTGGTTAACAGTATTAAAATTGGCCAGTCTATAAAAATTCCTTGTATGCTCCTGCTTAATTTTTGCCTTTTTCTATACTTTTGTAAAAATGTCTTTAGTTTCCTCCCTCAATATGGGGAAAGGTTTATGTCTGTCTGTTTGACAGTGAGTCTGTCTGTCACATAAAATGTCTTTTAACGTTATTTTAGAAATGTATTTAGCTATAAATTACAGTTCAAACTTGAAAATGGTTTCTGCCTATTTATTTTTGGCTGAGTAATATGGCCGCTTGTTGGAAACTCTGCTATCACTCCATATTAATCACAACAAACATGATATGGCCACATCAGAACTTCTGAAAATACTTTTATGGCAGATTTCCCAGATCATCAACATATTTTATTTGCAATTCTTCAATGAACATACCAATATTCCTCCAGTAACACCAATAACAACTCCTTCTAAACTCCTGTCTTTTGTCAGCTCGTCAAGCAATCAAGCTTCTCTAGAACTCTTTATACTCCCCGCAAACAAAGTTTGGGGGGGGTATATAGGAATCACCCTGTCTGTCTGTCAGTCCGTCTGTCTGTCCGTCTGTCCACACTTCTCATAAGCGTTACTCCTCTTAAACCACTTGAAGGATGTTGATGAAACTTTACACAAAGGAAGGACACTATATGGAGATGTGCATGAAGGAATATAATTATTGTCTGACACCAGGAAGGGGAGATAATCCGACTTTGACTTTTCGTTGATTCCCTATTTATGGGTTACCTCGTAAGCACAACTCCTCATAAACCACTTGTAGGATTTTGATGAAACTTTACACAAAGGAAGGACACTATATGGAGATGTGCATGAAGGAATATAATTATTGTCCAAAACCAGGAAGGGGAGATAATTGGACTTTGACTTTTCGTTGATTCCCCATGTATGGGTTACCTCGTAAGCGCAACTCCTCTTAAACCACTTGAAGGAATTTTATGAAACTAGTACACTAAATGGAGATGTGCATGAAGTAATATAATTATTGTCAGAAACCAGGAAATGGAGATAATTTGACTTCGAGTTTTCATTGATTCCCTATGTATGGGTTACCTCATATGCACAACTCCTCTTAATCCACTTGAAGGATTTTGATGAAACTTTAGACAAAGGAAGAACACTATATGTAGATGAGTAAAAATATAAAATAGGCTGAAAAAAGGTTAATTTTATATTTGTCTGATTTAGACAGAGTGTTTTCATTGGAACCCTTGTGAAAAGTTCTTTCTTGAAGATTATATCATTGTGTCCATACTTGTACTGTGTCCACACCTGTACTGTGTCCACACCTGTATTGTGTCCACACCAACTTAGTTTTGCACTTACCATTTTTGATTCAGGGTTCAATGAGCGGGGGGTATATTTGGCTGCCATTCGGCGACAGCTCTTGTTTGTATACCAATTTGTACTGCCTGAAGGGGTTTACCTTGATACTCCAGTGATGACAAATTGGTATACAATAGAATTCTATAGAAGCTTGATTGCTTGACAAGCAGACAAAAGACAGGAGTTTAGAAGAAGTTGTTATAGGTGTAACTGGAGGAATATTGGTATGTTCATTGGAGAATTGCAAATGAAATATGTTAATGATCGGGGAAATCCGCCATAATTTACTTAACATTTTTCTTATCTGACAAATGACTTGTTTTCCCTAATAATTTCATGTTGTCATTTAGAAAATTTGAAATAAAAATATTGATTATCAAAAAGGATATCGGGAAATAAAGCAGAGACTTCATGAAGAAATCTAAAAAGTTCAGCACTACTAAGATCACGATGTGCCTTGTTAACTTTTTGAAAATCCTCTTCGGTTTTTGCAAATACAACTTTCTAGTCATTAAAATAGGAAAATTTTCCCTCGTTGGTATAGTAAATAGATCTGCATGATATTTTCATTTATTTTCGAGAATTAGCAATTAATTTTGTGAGGTGAAAGTATAATCAAAATGATGGTGGGGGAAAATTCTCTTGAAATGGGCTGCCATTGAGACTTCTTCAAGTTCCCAGTCTCTGATTAAAATCAATATTTCAGTAGTGTTTTACACAGAGAAACCAAATAAAGTAAATACAGGATAATTATCAGTTACTCAATGAAGGCTAGACTTTCAAAGTTTTCAGAAGAATGTTATTTATTAGAACTTGTTCATGTAACAATTTAGAAATTACTCGTTATCATTTTGATTAAAAAATAACATTTTTTTTCTTGCTCCATAATTGAATATATTGTATATATCTACAACCATACAGGTAACACTTTAAGTTAGATTTGTATTTTGGTTGTTGATGTTTGACCTAACTGTGGGACTTGATGTCCCATTTCCTGATTGTTTGGAGCAGGAACCAGGGGTGATTTATAAAAAGACAAAATATGAAAGGAGGAAAAAAATAACCATGGTTCTACGTTTTCTGGAATGAGTTTTGAAACTGCTAAATCCATATGAAATTCTGTGCACCACCTTTTTCCTGTATTTTCAGGAAAAAATTTGTATATGAATTTTTAAATCAAGGAAACACTGCTATATCATATGATTAAATTTGTCATTGAACATTGAACGTTAGGGAAAAATACCTGTGTTGACCATATGATGAAAGAAATGATTACAAATTCGGTAGAAATTTATGCTCGGAAGTTAAGGATTATGTTTTGAATGTCCACTGTGGCCAGTGTGGTTTTAAATGTAGAGATGAAAGGGTGATACAATCATGATTCACAGAATTAAATGTTAACAAAGAATTTATCTGTGTATTGCCTGAAACATAAAACTGTTAGTTATATTTACATAATTGAAAATAATTTGCATATTTGATGCAAATGTTTGTCTTAATTTAGATAACATTGATGTGACATTCAACAGATTTGGAAACAGATATTGTAAACTTCATATTTCACTTGCGTACATAAAAAGTTCATTAATATGTGTTAATTTGTACTGTGGAGAAGAGGTGTGAATTTCTTTTTAAAAATGAAAATGGAAAGAAATTAATAAGTAGGGTTTCATTGAAGCTTGACTTCTCAAGGACAGAGATATATTTCCGTTGCGGTATGTGAGTCACATAAAGGAGAAAAATGCGGATAGATACTTTTGAGATGAACTAATGACTATCATTTCGATACTTGATAATACCTGTAATTTTGGCCAAGTGCAATTATCTAAAAATAGATTATTAACAGGCACAGGATAAAAAATGTTAAAATTTTTAAAAGACGATTTAATATTTTTGACACGAAGATGTTAGAAAAGAAATACACACCTGCTGAGTAAAAAGATAGTACATATGGCTTAAAATTTCGAACCTGGTCTATCTCAGCCTAACGTCTTTTCACCTGGATTTAACTTGACACACATTGTAATTGGATGATAATCGTGTTTATTTCTGGACAAAAGTGTTTGTTTAACCCTACTGTCAATTTTCACTGAATTATTTGGAAATGGATCCAGTGACTTATTTTTAATAGTAAATTTCCGATCTTGTTCTCAACAAAATTTGTTAATTAAAGAGAGATATAAGAATATTACCTATAGAATGGAATTTCAAATCACAGTAACTAATACCTTGAGAGAGGATTAATTTCAGTGCAATTCACGTTCACTACTATTTTTACCTTGTTTCAATTAAATCATCCGTATGCTAGGGACTTTAGACGATTTTTAGTGCAAAATAGGTTGTGCAACTCCTCGTATGATACTAAATAAGGATTAAAATACGACTGTCAATCTGGTTCATTATGTGATGCTGCATAAATTATCGGCCATTAGTTGATTAACAATGTAAATGTCACATTTTAGAATTGAAACAAAATGTATCTGTGAAAAACATGCTTCGTTTAAAAAAAAAAACAAGCTTGAAAGCTCAAATTCACTGCTAAAAATTTATGGAATTTACCTAAATGGAAGAGTGTTAAAAATCGACAAAGTTTGAATAACCATGGCAGTTTCATATGGGGATGTTTTTAAACGTTATAAGGATACCTCCCTTATTATATTCCATGAATATCAGGTAATTAATTTTTTATCTTCAATGTTAAATGGTTTACAGTGTAATCTTAATATAAACAATGAATGTATTTACTCTATGTTCCATTTAATAGTCAGTTTGGACTTTATTTTCCCAAACAAGAAAATTATTATGAATTTCCTTGAATAAGTTAAAAGTTTTCATAAACTTTAATTTGCTGATTGCTGATACAATGACACCTGTCAAAACCAAAACCTTTTGTGACTGAAGTCTCGTTGATCAAATTCCACCGAAAGTAAAGGTACTGAAATGAAGCTATGTCGTAGTATGAGTACGTCTTCAAATTTGTGGGTTCAGTTTATGTAGCTTTTACTGTTTTAGTGGTGTAATTATTCTTCCATATTTATGAACTTTTTGACTGCATCTCTATTTTGCTATAAAATTTTTTGTTTCCTGTTCTTGCTTATGAACGTCCTTGTTCCTATTCTCCAGCTATTTGTGATTGGTTTGCTGTCCAAGGTGCATGGCTGTAGGTTATTTCCTAGCTTTGCTGTTCAATGTTTTTGAACTTCATGGCTTCATGGCCATAGCTTATTCTTCTCCTGCTAATTGTTGTTCCATATTTGTCACCACTGAGCATAAGCCATTTGTTCCTTCACAATAGTTGTTCAAAAGTATAAAGTATTATAGAACATTTGTTCAAAAAGAACCAAAATTATAGTATTTGTTCCTAACAGAATAAATGTTATATTACAATTGCTCGAAAAGGAATAAATGTTATACATGTGTAACAGTTGTTCCAAAAGGAAGAAATATTATGTAGAATGTTTATAATATCTGTTCCAAAGGAACTTTTGTTATGCAGAACAAATATACTTTGATAAGGTTGGGTGGGAGGTACCATAAAACATCTTTACTATTCAAGTAACGGCAATATCTGTAGAACAGAACAGAATTTTTATTTGATTAAATCCCATATACATAGGATTGATACCAATACATACAAAACATCACAAACATGAAATACCGTATTCGTCCCAATAAGCGCCCAGGGCGCTTAGAAAATAAAAAACAGGGGCACTTAATTGAATCGGCAAAACCTGAATTTATGCATGTCTGCTACCGTCATTGTAATTAAGTTCTATAATGCGTCTTCAACTTCTGGTTGTTAAAATCGTGGTGAAAGGAGAAAGAAACGCAAATTTGGCATAAATAAATAGATATCGTTGTTACTCAGGAGTTGTGTGAGATATGTAAACATTCTGTTTCTTAAAATTATGACGATAATATATCTGCTCAAAAATTTTACATCGGCCTATAAACGTATGTAAATTTTAGAAGTTTTGAGGGGTTCTTGTGCATTTTTACTTTGAAATATGGCGAGGGGGAGCTTATTGGAGCAGGGGTGCTAATTAGCTCGAATACGGTAGATAAAAACAATCATTACTTGAAGAGTAATAGCCCTGTAAATGTCCAAATATCTGTATGAAAAACTATAATTCAAAGTAATTGTAGTATCTGTTTTGAAGATTGGAACGTTTCTTTATAATAATTCAAATAACCATGCCTGTATTTGGGTATCAGTAGGTCTATTGGTATGGTTTTCATCAATAGCTTAGTGAGGAAACAATTGTGTTTTGAAAATAATTTTACAAAAAGAGAGACTGCATATCCAATGTCTAGATAGTTGTCATTCTTGAACCCAAATTTTTCTTCTGGACTAAAGGAAATTGTCCATTGGTTTAAATGGTTTGATATAGTAACTGTTTGGAAGCTTGGAACTATTTCAAAAAAATTGTTTACAAACCGGGTGAAAAATTTTCTTTTTTTTTTTTTGCCTTAAGCGGGAAGATCGGAGCTAAAGTTTGTAAAATGTGTACAAACAGGTCAAGTAAATGTCATTATAAAGTTCAATAAAACAATCATTATCTTTATTGCTTTACGACATAATTACATGACAATAAAAATCTCCACAAAGTAACTTTTTCGGTGGACTGTCTGACTGAGGACAAGAGGATAGTACACACGACTGACTCTAGCTAGGATAGCTGGAGACTACATTTGTCAATGAAATCCTTTCATGTGCATTATATGAACAGATCTAAATCAAACAGTGTTAATATTTTAACATTGATAAGAATGATCACTTGAATGGTAAAATTATGAAACAAAATATGAACTTGTAGTAACCTTTCGATTTCCATCCAAATTCTAATACAAGGTAAATCAGGCTATTATGAATTTGTCTTCAAAAACAGTTACGATTTTTTAATCAGAGCTAACAATTTTACGGTAGTATGCAAGTGTTCTTGTTGTACCTCGGCCAACAACAAAGACTACAAGAATTAGTCCTGACTAGCTAAGAATATACAGTGGTTTTTCCACGGAGTTTTCACAGGATTAACGTCATAATTTTGCTGAACATATATAGAAGTGCATGTTGATGCAAATATATCTGAATGTTTGTGTATTACATGTATTTTGACTGTAAAGGTTATTTTGCATAATGAATTTAATTATTCTTTAAAAACAATCTTTTCAGTTTATCTTCCGTCTTATAATAATTCATTTTATACTAAAAATATTATTTAGAAGTTTTTTTCTAAAAAAAAACTCCAAGATTGATGGCATTAATTGTTAGCATCTGTCATGTCTGCACATGGCTCCCACCATGTACACCAAGTGTGAATGAAATTAATTTATGATTAACTTCATTGTTCTCCTTACAGTATAAGCATATTGAAGAGTCATTATGATAGATATAAGTTAATAGACCTGGTGTTTTTCAATAAGATAATTTGGGGGTAATTTCAACAGTGTTGAATTCAAAGTTGATATTTGTTTGCATCCAGGAAGCATATTAAACCATTTGTATTTCCCACTCTTCTTCTGTTTCTGTTTACACCAGTATGTTTACATTTGTGAACACCATTTACCATGTGTTTGTGAACATGAATTACCTTTCCAACATCAGTTGCCTTGTATGCATGAACAACAATTACCGATATCTTGGATAACACAAGTTGTTGCCTTGTAATTGTGAACATCAGTTACATTGTGTTGTGAACACCAGTTACCTTTTGGATTTTTGAACACCAATTACCTTCCAGTTTTGTGAATTTGAATTCGAAAAACAATTTCAACTGTATTTGTGTAACTGTATCATACATCTACATTTATTATACCCCCACTTTATATGGGTGGTATATAGTGATCATGGTATCTGTTTGTCCATTCATTATTCAGTTGACCATAAGGGTACAAGCTTTGTGGCAACATGTATGTGTCACTATTAAATAAGTAGTGAACATCTATATTGTGCTTTTAGCTATTTCTGCTTTTACCAACATTTCCATTTTTGGCCTTATTTTGTAAACCAAGTGTTGCTTTGTTTTCATGGGTTCTTTTTTTTTGGATGATTTTTCACTGCTATTAAGCGGATTTCTGCTATTTTCAATCTGGTATTGTCCATTATGATTCATAGTGGTATTTGGCTTCCCAATTGGCCATTTCTGCATTGTTTGTGTGGCCAGGAAGGTCATCCTGGAGCTCGTAATATTGTGAACAATACTAATATATCAAGAAAAATGAAAATAAATTTACATGTCCGTATTTTATGCTATCCTTGGTTTGCTCGTTCCTGTGTTTGAATAATTATGTAATTTGTTAATCCAAGGTTGATCTTCAGTCTATCTATATATTTGGTCTGTTGAGCACCGAATACATTATATTACATAATTTTGCAGTGCATTACAAAGAGTATTTAAATAACAGAGGCAAGAAAATAAAACTAGTACTCATATTCATAAAATGTTTTCATATTTTGTATGTGATGTCGCACAGCTATAAAGAAGTACAAAAAATGGAGTTGATGTAGAAAAATATGCATGTATTTCGGAATGTTTGTGAATTAAGTTGTATTTTATAACTTCCTTAAGGTCCAATAAGTTTGTCCTATGACATTAACTTGCATGATAAGGTATCTGAAATATTGAAATGTTTCAATTTCATATCTTCTGCAGATCAGCGTTACTATTGAATTTATAATCACGAGGATTATGTAACGGTAGCTAGAAAGGTGTGAAATGTTGACGTGTGATGAGTAAATTACGTTAAATAAATAGGTGTATTGCAAACAAAAAATGTTGAAGATATTATGATTATACTTTTTATATCCCTCTTATGTTGACGAGGGTTAAAAAGAGTATGTTATCTTGTCGCACGCCAGGGGGTCCTGCACAAGTTTAGTCCATGAAAATTATCCTAATGTTTACATGTCCTTAACCATATAAGACAGATTCAAAGCTATAGAACTATCCTGGGGGTAGAAGAGTGTTCTTTACATAAATAATTACATAGGAGAGGGAGTTCTCTAAGTACCGATTAAATAGATGTTGAAACAACTCGCGGTTTAATGAATGTATGTCTATTAACTTTTGAAGATTAAATATTGTCCTGTATAAAAGGTGATATTCACTGAGGTGTGACAGACTACCTTAGGACAGGTTGATATTAATTATAATATTATATTTATTTACCTGCACAGGTATTAGGGATGTGACCTGATTTTTTACATGTATTAAGAATTTTTAATTTAATTCACAACTAAAGTCTTGGATGTCTACAAATAAGGAATGAAATGAGAAATTTTACAAGGTAAACATGTTGAATTTAAAAAACTAATATTTTCATATTTTTGAAATTATTATCAGGTTGTTTGTGTTTAAGTAGCAAAATATAGATCATAGGTAATATTCTAAAATTAAACTTTTTTATTTATTGGCGTATTGAAAATTCTAATTAATTATATGCCAGATTAACTGGGGTAATAATTTTATTACCTGATGAGAATTAAAAGTGTTGAAACCTTCAAAATGAATTACCTAATGAGGATTAAAAGTTTGGAAACCATTCAAAATAGATATCAAGAAAGATGTGGGGGAAACGTCATTACAATATCAACCCTTTTATAAGTATCACTGAATAAGTTAACTTTATTTGTACATTCCCCCTTTTGAACAGGCAAAATTTGGCCATATGTGAGGGTGGCCAAATACCAAAGCAATAAATAACATATGAAGTGTGTAACTTTTGTAATCTGATAATTGGTGTTGAAAAGTGAGGGACCAACATTTAACAGGGATGGTAGGATGAAGGAGTACTTTAGCTTTCAACTACTGAAGAGGAACCCACTCCTGCAATGTTTTCTTCCCCAAAAGTAATGTGAAGCATGCTCAGTGGGTATAGTTCTATAGATCCCTGTTTTTCATAGTTTTTTATTCGGCTGACAAAAATAATAAACTGCTGCACCATGAGAGGATGATATGACCATTGACAGTAATGTTTAACTTGTAACAACAAAAAACATTCTTTTCTTTATACTTAATGAAAATCTAGCATTGAAACCAAACAGAAAAGCCATTCATAGATTTGTCCAAACTTCACAAAGTTGTTAAGCCATAAATGGAAGTTTCCGCTAAATCTTGTGAATCGTCAAAGAATGTAGATCGAAACCAGACTCAATATTAGTTTATATAAAGCTTTAATGTATGATGATGGTCACGGTGCACTTCAGGCCACAATAAATTGATGTCATTTAGATGTGCCGATTCACCGATCAAAGTACCTTTGTCCATTCTGTTTTCCGTGTCATGGTTAAATTATGATTTTATACCCTGATATGTGAGGCTATTGGAATTTTTTAATGCCCTAATGACACATATTTTTAAATATTATATGTCTCTGCACCCAACTTTCACCACTTAATGTTTTATGTTGAAGCATTTTCACACTTGTAGTAGTGGTAATTTAATATTAAAGAACAAATATTTGATTCTTTTTGAGTAATTAGGCATTTTTGATGAATTTTTAACAACCTGAAAATATGTAATTTATCAAAGATAAAGTGGAAAGGGTGTAATTGGACCTAAAGGAAAATCTCACGAGTTTCATCATACCTTTTTGTTAGGGTTCTATTGATGATTATTTGATTACCAGAGGTGAATTTGGTGATTATTTGATTATCAGACATTCTCTTGATTTTTTATTTTTTGTTACAATATTGATGTAAATTTCACTATTTTCAGTAAGTAACTATGTGATTATAAGTGCAAAAAGTAATTGATTACTTGACTACTTATTACCCAACATCACCCCTCACTCCCCATCAGGAGCTTCATTTTTTCCTTCAATAGAAAATCTTATAAATTTGTCCCTCAGATTTCAAGGGTGAAAATTTGGGCTTGATAACCAGGTAGTGGCCGATCATAATTCCTTTTAAGTTTGACAAGAAGAGATTTTTGAACTTTGCCTTGAAACCAGAGGACTAAAATTGTATCCTATTAACAAAAGATCAAGAAGACATAATTCCCACCAAATTTACTTAACACCTGCAAACTAAGTACCCATTATAAAAAAAGTATTTTGTTGACAAAATCACTTGAATGTCACTGTAGTGTGCTTACTGTAATTATTGACCAGACTTTATAGCAACACTACTCTATTGTTATTGCCTTGTTATGCAAGAACCCTGCGATACTCTCAAGTTGTTAGGTCAACTCACTATATGATGAGCCATGCTATAAATTTTAATACATTTTAAGGGCATATCCAATAGTTTCAGGGGAGATAATAGAAAACACAAAAGAAGGCAATGTTTTCCAGGAATATGACATTGATAAATGTAATGTCACAAAGTAATTATACCCCTGCAAACAATGTTTGGGGGGGGTATATAGGAATCACCCTGTCTGTCTGTCTGTCTGTCCGTCTGTCCACACTTCTCGTAAGCGCAACTCCTCTTAAACCACTTGAAGGATTTTGATGAAACTTTACACAAAGGAAGGACATTATATGGAGATGTGCATGAAGGAATATAGTTATTGTCCGAAACCAGGCAGGGGAGATAATTAAACTTTTACTTTTCATTGATTCCCTGTGTATGAGTTACCTCGTAAGCGAATCTCCTCTTAAACCACTTGAAGGATTTTGAATAAACTTTACACAAAGGAAGGAAACTATATGGAGATGTGCATGAAGGAATATGATTATTGTCTGAAACCAGGAAGGGGAGATAATTCGACTTTGACTTTTTTTATTCCCTATGTATTGGTTATCTGGTAAGCGCAACTCCTCTTAAACAACTTGAAGGATTTTGAAATAACTTTACACAAAGGAAGGACACTATATGGAGACGTGCATGAAGGAATATAATTATTGTCCAAAACCAGGAAGGGGAGATAATTCAACTTTGACTTTTCATTGATTCCCTATGTACGGGTTACCTCGTAAGCGCAACTCCTCTTAAACCACTGGAAGGATTTTGATAAAACTTTACACAATGGAAAAACACTATATGTAGATATGCATGAAGAAATATGATTATTGTTTGAAATCAGGAAGGGGAGATAATTCGATTGACTTTTCGTTGTTTTAAATTTCTCCTGCAATTATCTTTTTTTTTTCAAAAAAAAATTTAAGCATAGATATTGTGAAGTCAAACTGTTGGAGAGACATACCATTTCATTGGAATCCTTGTGAAAAGTTCTTTCTTGAAGATTATATCATTGTGTCCATACTTGTATTGTGTCAACACTTTTACTGTGTCCACACCTGTATTGTGTCCACACCAACTTAAATTTGCACTTACCATATCAATCCAGGGTTCAATGAGCGGGGGTATATTTGGCTGCCATTCGGCAACATCTCTTGTTCCCATTGTTTCAGAGGGAAAGGTAATTTGTACCTACATGTTTGGCGGATTTTATCGATGTTGCCGATGGAAAATTTGTTAAACGTTGCATATTTTAATAATTTACTCGAAAACAAACTCGGTGACCTATGTGGTTTTTGAGATTTCTGAGTAGCATATTGTTAGAAGTACATGATATCAAATTTTCAAAAAATCGACAATATGAGAAGTCTGTAAAATATTGTAAACTTGAATATGTAATGGGGACATTTTATGCCACTTTTACTGTTACAAGGGCTACATATTCAATGATTTATAGGAATAGAAATACTTTCTCATATAAAATTATTTTTTTTCTGTAAATCTTTAAAACCTCGACTTTGTTTTTCAGTCACTTTAGTATGGATTAGATTGAAAAAAATATTATCCATTATTTTTCAAACTAGAACTTGATTTTTCTTTAAAAAATGCAAAAATAACAAATTTTTAACCTCGGTTCTCATGGAAACAAGATTGGTGACCCATTATTTGCTTGTCATTTTTGGAATCCTCGGTACTTGTTTCACAATATATCTAAAAATTGTAAAAATGACAATATAACCAGAAACTGTTGGATATGCCCTTAATACCCATAGACATGATTTGGAAGCTTTCAGATTTTTTATTCTACTAAATAAGCTCACAGATAGGACAATGATAAGTTTTGCCACTTGCCACAGTTTTGTGATGAACTCCACAGATTGGTTGCACAGCTTTGCCTCTTCAATCTGTTATTGGGGCCTGGGTGGCCGAATGGTTAAGGTAGTTCTACTACCTATAAAACCACTGTAGTCTTTCACAACTGCGGTGTGAGTTAGAGCCCCGCTTTGTACATTACAAAAAAGGATGCACTCGACTTACAATCGTGAAAGATTAGGTATGTCAGTTACCTGCCCAAGGTTGGTGGTTCTCTCCGGGCACTCCGGCTTCCTCCACCACTAAAACTGACGGTCATGAAATAGCTGAAATACTGCTGAAAGTGATGTTAAACCCCATATCAATCAATCAATCAATTAGTCTGTCATGAATCCCACAAAGCAGTTGAGTGTTTTTGGCACATATTAGTCGTCTTCATTTGATTTAAATATATTTAATTTAGATAATTAATGAAAGGATCAGACACAAGTTCTTCAAACTTTAACTTTGATCTTCTCAGTCTCCTTAGATATGTTTTAAAATAATATTTGTGATCAATTCCACAAATAAAGTTCGTGCTTGTTGGTTTATGTCTTGAAAGTTGTCATGACTTCATGCTTTTTTGCCAGTTTAAAAGTGAGAGCATGGCATTTCAGTTTTCAGACCTTGGTTTTGTGACTTCTGCGATATCATTAGTTGCTATTTGTGATTTTGGATTGCACAACTTTATGAGCTTATCATACCATTTTTGTTTTATTGCTACTGGTATAGGGGAAAAAATACTGATTATAGATAATTTTTAAGGAAAAATTAATGTTTTATACAATTGTAAATAAATATAGTCCAACTTGAATGGCTGGAACTAATGAAAAAGTTTAAACTAGAGGGGTATTCGAGATAAAATGGATTAACTATGTTGATGTTAAGCTTAATGAATGGGACAACAAAAATAGCTACAGCTATTAGAGTTCTAGCCATCAAAGTTCAATGATTGCTTTCTTTGGAAGTGAGATTTATGCATTTTACATATAAACCAACTTACATACTTAATTCACATTTTGTCTCTCTTGGTTGATGCATTTATGTAAGGGTTAGAAATATTTACCATATTTATACCCCCCGCAAACATAGTTTGGGGGGGTATATAGGAATCACCCTGTCTGTCTGTCCGTCCGTCTGTCCGTCTGTCCACACTTCTCGTAAGCGCAACTCCTCTTAAACCACTTGAAGGATTTTGATGAAAGTTTACACGAAGGAAGGACACTATATGGAGATGTGCATGAAAGAATATAATTATTGTCCGAAACCAGGAAGGGGAGATAATCCGACTTTGACTTATCGTTGATTCCCTATTTATGGGTTACCTCGTAAGGGCAACTCCTCTTAAACCACTAAAAGAATTTTGATGAAACTTTACACAAAGGAAGGACACTATATGGAGATGTGCATGAAGAAATATAATTATTGTTCAAAACCAGGAAGGGGAGATAATTCAACTTTGAGTTTTCATTGATTCCCTACGTATGGGTTACCTCTTATGCACAACTCCTCTTAATCCACTTTTTGGTTTTTTGGATTTTGATGAAACTTTAGACAAAGGAAGAACACTATATGTAGATGTATAAAATGTCAAATAGGCTGAAAAGGGTGAATTTTATATTTGTCTGATTTAGACAGAGTGTTTTCATTGGAACCCTTGTGAAAAGTTTTTGCTTGAAGATTATATCATTGTGTCNATAATGCCAGTTTGAAATAAATATGTTAAAAACTTATTGTTATTTATTGTTTAAACAACTTAAACTTTGAAAATAGGCCGTCACGCGTTATGACCCAACATTTGAATGCACAATGTTGGGTCATGACCCAACACAGTCCTTTTAGAGGTTGGCAGGTATGGTTGGAAATATTTACCGTATTTTCAAGCACCCAAGATCGGTAAAATAAACCACCCAAATTTAATTGGTTAGCAGTATATTGGTTGATGGCTTGACTTTTCCATTTACATGCCTAATTTAATACAGCTAATGTGTTGTATTGTGTCATACCCTATACTATCTCCATCTTGTAGAACTGACTTTGTATTATGGTAGTCATTGTGAAATCGGACAAATTATTCTCTGAAATCCACACCTGTTACACCTGGGGTCAATAAACCATAAATTAATTACAAGTATCTTCTATCTATCCACTGATGTAATCTACCCCTCAGCTAAAGATGTCATACTCAAAATTCAATTAAGTTTACCCTCCCTGTATAGAAAAATTGACTTCGGCTTTGAAGCAGAAAAGAATTTTTGTAAGGATCAAGTGACAATGAACTTGACATTTATCTTTCTAAAGGACACTAAGAGTGACAATAGATGTATTTGGGGCATGGGGTACTAATGGCTTTTGTGAAAAAGAAAAAGACAATTGACAGAAATAAAAAATTCAGGGGTAAATAGAATTGGATGTACATTACCAACCCACTGACATAGTATGCAAATACAGACAATGGACATTTTTGATGAAGATCCCCAAAGTTGCAGCAAAACTGATGATGGAAGCTTGAAGGGCCGATTTTGAGGAGACAAGCTAAAAAATCTGTTGTTTGGAACAAGGTGCACAAAAAAGGGTTCTCTTTTATGGAAAATCTAGATTTAATGCAGAGAAATCTTTGAATCTGTCTATATTGAGTAAATCAGCCCAATAAGTTTCAATTGGCTACATTAAGCCACAAGAGTATTGCCTTTTAATCAACTGACAGCCCCTCAGTTTCGTTAAGAATAACAAAGAATAGTTCAAGTGGTTAAGAACTTTCCTAAAAAGTCTGTTTTAGAATTATAATACAGTAGAATTTTGATGGCTCGAACGGCAAAAGCTCGATCGAACACCATGGATGTCTCGAACCCATTTTCTGGTCCTTTTTATAAAGTTTTAACATAGTTCGACCTCGATAACTCCAACACCCCTGTAGCTCGAACCGTTTTAATCGGTCCCTTGGATGTTCGAGCCATCAAAGTTCGACTGTATATAATCTATGAAACACTTATGAAACATCGGACTGAATCCAAACTTTGAACAAACCACCCAAACACTGGTTACTTTGTACAAACCATCCAAACACTGATTGAACAGAACCATAGCTAAACCAGAAAAAAAACCCTGTCCAAACTGAACTGGATCTCAGCAGACCCATTGTATCATTTCTATATATTCTGAACCTACAACACTTTGCTTCAGTCCCGCAGACGTTTAATTTGGACACTGTTTTCACTTTAACATAAGATTTTAGTGATTTGTAGTCATGGCCTTCCATTTCCATATTTTTATGACCTGCTTGAAGCAGTAAACATCATAAAACAGTTTAATCATTAAAATCAGTGGTATCCATTAGCTATTGTAGATTGAATTGTGGAAATGCAGCAATTTTCTTCAATGTATTTTTTGGGTAGCAAAGCATAATATCTGTGAATTTCATAAACATGTGCTTTGTAGACCATTTACCCCTCCGTTGATTTTATGCCTTGTCTATTAAGCTTCAACTACCAGCTTTGATTTTACTACATGTTATGCTTGTTGTATCTTTTTTACCTGTAAAATAAATTACAGGTGTACCAATATTATGTCTTTGATCTACCTGTAACATTTTGACCTTTGACCCACTGTTTACATAGACCTATATTTAAGTATCTATATGACACAGGAAATTTAACAACATCAATATCAAACTCTCCTTAGATGATACAAACTACTATTGTATCTTGGGTAACACTGGAACGACCAGATATCAAAATCATTTGTCCTTTTTCTTTTAAATGATATCAAATGCATTTAAAATATTTGACAAATTTACAGTTTTAATGTGTTGAAAATAACAAATTAGGAAAATCATCATGAATTTTAAATTCTGTGATATGGTAATACATCACAAGTTGGTTATGTAATCACATGCCATCTTTCAGTTTTGTAATTTGCCTGGTTGGCTTTCAAACAACTAGAAAAAATATAAACAGAACTTTCAGCCTTCTAGAAATTTTAACCTTTATTATGTTTTTTTCCCTGATATAAAAATATATAATATTTATTATATGATTGGGACTCATAATATCGTGGTACTTAATTTTCAAAATGGGTCGAAATTACGTTGAAGTAATGTTGGTACAGAGATACAATTAGGTCACACTGTACTGTAAAAGGGGTTAATTTCGCGATTTTGATTCTTAAACCTATTCACGAGGTTTTATTTTCGCGATTCTCACTTACTCTTCGTTACATTTGTGATAAAGACGAATTTACGCGAGGGGAAATTTTTGCGAATATGTTCCAATGGCGAAAAACGCGAAAATAAATCCCTGGCGGAAATTTCCCCTTTTACAGTACATTATGCTAAAATCAATCAAGAAGATAGTTTTGGTACTGAATCAAACTTGTTCTTTGTGAGAAAAACAACCTAGTTGATTGGCAAAAGCACTATTCCACTTTTGAGTCTTTCTTGCTCTAATGTGCCAAAATTACCAAGAGATACCTTAATTTGTATGCAAATAGTCTATCAGGTGACCCATGTTGCAGAGAATCATGTGTTTGTAAATGTGTATAACTTCTGATTTTACCCATAGACCTATTGCAATTGTTCAAACTAATTTCCTAAGTTTACAGTAAATTTGTCTTGCATACAAAATATAGTTTGAAAATAAGGCAGCAAGGAGAAATCAATCAAAAATAATAATAATACGAAGTTACTGTTAATTTATTTTCTGCATATATATGAAAAAGAAAGGAAATGGGGTAAACGTCAAGGTGACAACATCCTATATCCATATGTGCATTTCAACAACTTATGTCTCATCAGTGCAGATGAAACCAAAATATTTGGAAGTGTATTAACCAAAAAACATGTTAAAGCTGATAGAGAACATATAACCAAAAGGATCTAAATAGAAAATTGATTAAATAACTACACAGTAATTACCTGAACTTATAAATACATCCTGATTAACAGTTAAGAAAAACAGTTAAGTGTAGTCTTCATGAGATTTATAATTCAGGGTACACTATAAGTTAGATTCCAACCAAATTTTCCAAAATCTTGTAATAAAAACACAACTAAAAATCATCTTTTAAACTAAATAACCAACTTAAAGTTCAGCTCTGTTGTTGAGCCAAATTTTGGGATTATAAGTTTGGCCAAGGACTAGAGTGCAATGTTTAATGTTAACAAGGTTTGGATTCCAAATTTATGTGATAGGTAAGGTGACAAAATACATGAAAATCATGGTAACTTATAATGAAGGTGTCAAAAGGCCATAGATTAGGAAGCTGGCTTCCATCGATTTACCCAGTTTGTACTTCTTGTACACATATTGTATATTCACAACAATAAACATTGCAAACTGTAGTGTCATGTTGACTTGCACAGACAAATTACAAATCGATAGTCGTATTAAATTCTAAAAATATACAAAATGATCACCGCTGCCATATTCTTTTATTCTGTAGAAATAAAATAGAATGGTACCCAATGTCGTGGATAGCTCATGTTCAGTTTGTAAGAATCTTATTTCACGGCATCTATGTGACATTCCAAAAGCAGCATGACTTATATAAATGCAAATTTGATACGCATTGGTACAAAAATAGATACGTAGAATCTTAATCACCGTAACGAAATGTAACAAAGATATTGATTCCTAATAAGGAAGGTAATAAAAAATGCATTTCTATTGAAATTACATACCATGATAAGTGTTTATAGTTAGATGTTTTGTCTCTGATGCCGTGACAACCAGAATATATCAATTAACCAGTTATACCAATCAGATTCAATAATTGGCTGTTTGCCTTTGACATTTTGAAAACAGTTTTGCAAAGAAGTTATCAAATTATATCCTTGTAGAAATTGTTCAACATTTTTATTAGAAAGGAGAAGAGAAAAACCACCTGTGATAACTAAAAATATTTAATAACAGGCCACAATTCAACAAAAACCTTCACAACAACAACACAGACAAAAGACAAACGTAAAACAAAACAAAGATAGGAACCCTTGATAGCCTGACTTGTTACATGTTGTCTCTTTGTAAACAAAGATAGGAACCCTTGACAGCCCGACTTGGTACATGTTGTCTCTTTGTAAACAAAGATAGGAACCCTTGATAGCC
>MJUU01000791.1:2696-13497 GCA_002080025.1 Modiolus philippinarum
ATTGACCGATTTCAATGACATTTGGTTTCCAAATAGATCTCTATGTTGCGAGTTCAAAACCGATGTTGAAAATTGTTCCTTGATCGCCATTTTCAAAATGGCCACCAAAAAAGGCCGGAAAATTCAACATTGTCCGATTTCAATGAAATTTCCAAGTAGATATTGATGTTGCGACTTTCAAAACCGATGTTGAAAATTGTTCGTTGACAGCAATTTTCAAAATGGCTGCCAAAAAGGCGGGAAAATTCAACATTGTCCGATTTCAATGACATTTGGTTTCCTTCAAAACTGATGTTAAAAATTGTTCGCTGACTGCCATATTTTAAATGGCTACCAAAAAGACGGGAAAGTTCAACATTGTCCGATTTCAAAGAAATTTGATTTCCAAATAGATATTGATGTTGCGACTTCAAAACGGATGTTGAAAATTGTTTGTTGACTGCCATTTTCAAAATGACATTTCGACTTCAAATCGTGTCGAAAGTGGTCATTAGCAAGAACGTTTTTTATCGAAAAATCCCAACAAAGAAATATAATAAAACATGATCAGACTTTAAAAACAGTTCAAGATATTGGAGGTGTTGGACGTACGAAAGTTTGAGAAACTGAAGATCAACTGTATAACTTACATTGTTACCTTGATTGTGGCAACTGAAAACCAGGTGAGCGATACAGGCTCCTGGGAGCCTCTGGTTGTTGTTCCTCATCTTAAAATCACCATGAGGTCTTCAACAATGCAGGTTTGAGTGGAATTCGTTTTCCTTGCTTAAGCTTCTCTTTAGAATGTGGGTGTTAAAGTACAAGGTAGCGTATGATACCGGTATTCAAGGTTATCAATTTGTGTTCGATTTTACTCTGAGAAATAAGTTTGATATGTTAACATGAACTCGGTAGGGCTAAAACCAGGAGAATAAACAAAATAACATTTCCTGTTATGCATACATCAGTTGTCATGAAACAACGGCAGTAGAATACCAAAGGAACAAAGGAGTGGTATTTACAAAAATCGAAGTCCATAGACATGGCAAAACGAGTACACAGACGACAATTACGTTAGACAGCTACAAAGCACAGAAATAAAAAAAAAGCATTAAAAACCAAGGCACTCACAGTGTGAACTCCCATGAAACTGAAAGTGACATCAGATGCTCCGGAAGGATACGCATGATATGCTCTATTAACGTGTAAAAATGATATGTCTAAGAATTTGTTTTCTAACAATTAACAAGTTTCGTAAAGGTTTTACCAAAACTTTTCGCTGAGTCACTTTCCATAAATGTTTTCTTCTTATGTCATATGAGGAAATATTTCTGTAACTGAAAACGTTAATTGTGAAATTTCACATCTTTCGTTAACCAAATTTTAATATTTCGAAAATTATGAGTTTATTCTTCGATCATTTTTTATTTTTCCATAAACTAGTCGTCGTGGAGTGTGATATATAATGAATTGTCATCTTGGATATTTAATGTCACAAGTCACACACATACACGCATGTTTTGATTGCAGCGCTTGTTCCTAGATTAAAATGGAAGAACGAATGTCTAAGATATTAAATATGAATTGTTCTTATTCTGCATAACATGTAACACTAAAAGAAACTTTGGCTCCTGAAGTCTTGAGATGTCAATGAATAAACCAGAATCGTTCTCGGATTTCTTTTGAATAGATTGACACAATCATATCAAGGTAACCTCAAGGGAATGAGAATATTGTGCAGCTGCAGTAGCACCCAACAACATTAAAGAGATACGATCTCATTTTATACTTTGCTTTGTGGCACTTAGATGTAACATGATGAAATATTTGTTTTTGCAGATATTTTGTAAGTTTTGTTGTCCAGTTTCAGTGGCATAAAGCATTATGTGACGAGATAGGCTATAAAGGGTCATTACATCGATGTGATATTTTTGGAAATAAAACTGCAGGGGCTAAACTCAGGTAAATTATAAATTTTGAGAAAAAGTTGGCTCTAAGAAGCTTTTGGTCTCCTCTTCTATATTTTTTCCTTATTATCGCTGAAATGGAAAATAGTTGAGGACAATTCCGCTTAAGGAATTCTTAATGGTAGGGGTACTAATATCTTCATGTAATAGTAAACATAAAAACAATTCGGAAATTTCTAATCATCTTTGTACCACAGACATTTACTAACATAATCCTCACGCAGGCTTTATGCCGTTTCGATGGGATTATAAAATTTCTAATTTCATACTCAAATGTGGACAAGTTGCTTACAGACATGAATAGATAATCGTTCATGTCATTGAGCATTTTGGGTTAGAAATTTCTGCATATTTAAGCTACTATGTACATAAAACCAATAGTATTTGCATGTATTGTAATATATATCTGCAACACGCATGCCGATTTTTTAGGAGTTTTCTGTACTGATTTTTTTCGTGGGTAACCCTATAGTATATCATTGTGTCTTTGAGTAAGCTAAGCATGATTGTATAATTCATATCTTCAGGAAAATGCTGGAGCTCGGTTCATCGAAACCTTGGCAAGATGCTATGGAAGTCATGACAGGTTCACGTCAAATGAGTGCCCTTCCATTGGTTGAATATTTTACACCTTTGATTGATTGGTTAAAAGAACAGAATAAAGAAGAGAATATTGGCTGGTCTGAATCGTGTCCAACAAAAATTCCTCAGCCTTCTACAGTAAGAAGCGAGGGATCACGAACGGTTATTTTATCAGGAAGTGTTATTATGTTATTATTAATTCTGTCAAGATTATTCTAAGAATTTCATGAAGTATTATCCAATTTCTTTCCTAGTAATTATTGATACAAATACAACAAATGACTGATCAGGATATTTTCTACTGTCACTGGTATATAGGGTATGTAATTCTCGTCATGTGACTTACCAGAATCCACGATTAACAGGCAATTCATAAACGTTTCCCGCCAAAACATGACGGCTGAGGATTATGGCGTTCAAATTTTTGATTGAAACGTCATATATCTTTGTTTAAAATGTAACTTCCGGGTACGATTTTTGATCCAGGAAGTTCCAAAGTTGTACGAGACTACAGGCCCTATCTGTATACCACCATACTCTCTAACAGGTCTTTCATGTACAATGAACATGTTGTATTCTTAGTGTGCTATTTATTTTTGCAGAAAATCCACATTGTGTAATATTTGTACTTTAAAGCCTGTTAGCATTTATAACCATTCATTTGAATCTTTGTAATAAATACTCTTTACTTAAAATATTACTTTTATTACTCATGCAAAGCTCTTACCTGGGCTGATTTTTGTGTTTCTTTAAACCTAACAATAAGGATTGTGTCTTCAATGTTGGCTCTTTCACTTGTGTCGAATTCTAGTCCTCAAAATGATTACTGATGATACACAAGTTGTCGAAAAATTCACTGCCACTTCGGTATTTGGCTGGCTTATATTTCTTGCGTTAAAACCAGTATTATTTTGGAATTGGGCACCAAAATTATACTGCCCTATATTTTTGCTGATATAAAATGAGAGGATATGGAGTAAATGCACATGAGACAAAGTCTCTACAAATACATGGTAAAATTATCAATGGAGCAACGCTTTTATTGTTGTTCTTCATCTTGAAGTCATCACGAGCATATCTATCTGCAACAAATACTTTTAGATTTGGCATGACGTTGACAATGTGTATTGGGTGTAAGAAAAAAAGGAATTATTTATAAATGACAGCACTACTAAAAATTTGAGGCACAATAAGTGTGCTGAACTTTAATTGGCCGTGGGTAAAGCGTGGATAGAGTTATGATCAATGCGAGATCCTTAGAAATTAGAAAAGGCTATACTTTTGAAAATAAGCGTTATATTTTATGTAATTGATAATGATTATTTTTTGTAGAAATAAATTATTGGACCTTTAGCTCTTTTAAGTATATATTTACAATTGTAAGTGTATATATAAAAAGTGTTATAATTATTATGATGTGTAGTGAAATACATTAAAAACTCATTTATTATTGTAACTTCTTGAAAAAATTATATTGCTTAAAATTTATTATAAGAAACTGAAGAAAATTGTATTTATGAGGATCAAACTGTAATGATCGTCTCACTTTGTACATTTTGTAAATTTACTGGCTAAAACAATCTTGTTTTGGAAAATTTCAAATGCTTTTTACCAAGACTACTAAACAAGATCAATAAAAGTTATTCTAAAAATGGTGTAAATCTTGGAATATTTTTTGTAATGATTGCTTCTTTTTTTACTAATTTTGGATTATGGCTTTCCATATAATTTTATTCTAATGCTGGTGATGAGAAGTTACTCCTTGACACATGTATACATCAGAACGAAATGTCCTGCTTATAGGGTCTGTAAGTCTCGTTAAATTTTGGAACTTCCGGGAACATAATCTGTACCCGGAATGTGCATTTTAAACAAAAACATATGACGTTTCGGACAGGAAATGTGAAAGTCATAATCTTGCAACGTCATATTTTGGCGGGAAACGTTTTCAAATAGCAGTTTTATCGTAATTTCTCGGTGTCACGTGACGAGACTTACAGACCCTATTATGCAACTTATGTATTTTTGCATTTATTATGAATATAATAAATGCGCCAATGTTAGAAACAGGAAAAATAACTTAAATGGACAATCAAATATAAAATGTGTAAAAAGACCAATCTTATATTTAAGTGTTTAAATACTAGTAATTGTGACGCGTGTATTTTGCCCACGCATGAAAACTCATTCACTGAGTTGAAAGATCAAGAGCAAAAATCAGTTTTTACAATAATTACTAACTTTTACAAAGCAGATATTGTACAAATATAGTATCCCGGGGGCTTCACCTACAGCTCGAATTTACACAGTGACATACCAAACACGTCCAAAATTTTAGATGCTGGCAATCTGAATACAAATTCAGAAAATAAACGGATCTTATACCGGGAAGAAATAATTTTGACTTCCTTATGCAAATGTTTTGAGCACCAATTCTGACCAACAATGTCGCTGTTCTATTTCGATATTTTTTTAATGAGTACTTCCTTTTTCACTACTTTTGGATGTTGGCTTTCCACATTATTTGATTCTAATGCTGCTGATGAGAGGTTACTCCTTGAAACAGGTGTACAGCATAACGAAATTTACTGTTTATTTTGCAACTTGGGTATTTATGTATTTTAATTAGTAATGTACAGTTCTTGATTACATCAGCACAAGTTAATGTATGGTCATGTCATCCAACTTTGCAACACAAAAATATTCAACATGTCGAAGGTAACAATAAAGAAGATTAGTTGTGTTACACCATGCGTTTTGTTGCCATGGCTACTATTGTTCGTCAAATAAGCTTGTCCAGTTATATCAGTGTGTTCTTTTTTTTTCTACTACACTGGTTTGCTGTATTAAGAACAAGAGAATTTAGCAAACCATGCATCTATTTTTGTTTTTTTTTTAATTTGTTTTTTTTTTTTTTTTTTGCATCTGATTGAAAAAAGGAAAAGATTGAGTTGTCATCATCAGAAATTTGCAAATTCGGGATTTTGTTATAATATGTAATGCATAATCAATGGAGGGATATGGCGTAAATGCACATGAGACAAATGGATACATGGGGAAAAAAGCAATGTTTGTATACGACTTCACCAACAGATGTTTACTGTTGGCAAAAACACTATTTCTTCGCAGGTCTCCGGAAGAATGCCTGAAAAAAGCCACTTTGAAAATACTATGGTAACAAATGTGGCCTAATTTTACTTTAGAGGACCCTGTTCTAGATAGGCTAACCATATGCTAACCTTAACACTAACACTAACCACAGGACACTAACACTAGTCATATTCTTATTTTAACCCTAATCTAAACCCTAACCAAAATTACTGTATTAAATGTAACTGGAAAAAATTCACCACCC
This sequence comes from Modiolus philippinarum, assembly GCA_002080025.1. Classification (NCBI taxonomy): domain Eukaryota; kingdom Metazoa; phylum Mollusca; class Bivalvia; order Mytilida; family Modiolidae; genus Modiolus; species Modiolus philippinarum. The sequence continues at coordinate 8,580 of MJUU01000791.1, forward strand.
TAAAGTAGTTAAATGAAGGCCACAACTGTAACGGTTTCAAAGATTGCAACTGACTTACTTTATATTAGATAGATCTAACATTGTGTTGTGTCATCTGAAACTGTTCCTGGCTACGGTAATTACCATTGATATATCATTTCCAACAGGACGGTCAATGTATGCAATTGCATAGTCCGAGACAAAACTCTTACATGTTCGAGTCTCAATGATCATAGACTTAATGTGAACATGTGCAGGGATGTAAATTTCAAGAATTCCAGTAGCAAAATGCCCTAGAATTGTGCCCCGACTAATAAAACATTTGAAATAGGAGTCCAGCTGGTCCCTGAAATTTGTTCATAGTGTTGTTAGATCTAGTGCTGGGCTACTAAAATCAGATGCTTTGCTAACAAATAACGTTTTTTCATGGCCCAGCTGGCTATTATAATTAGTACTTAATTTTTAACCACTGAATCTCGAAGTTGTCTAATTAAGGGACTATGAGACTTGAATATTGGTATTCCGAGTTTCCTTGAATTTTCTTGAAATTGTATTGATTCGAACTGAATCTATTTTTAGTTAATGAATCGTATTCAGGGTACTCCATTATTTGGATTTTTTATACAATCATAATACAACTACGATTTAAAACTTCAATATTTATTTAAATAAAACAGATCTTTAATTTAAGTTACAGAACATTGGCTGGATTCAATGTCTGGTAGTGTTTAATGCTGGATTCATTGTGTGGCAGTGTTTAATACTGGCCTTTATTCAAGCTTTCAAGTGTGTTCCACATCCAACAACATTGGAATGTTCTATCTTTAATAACAGAACTGCATTGAAAATTTTCACTTAATACTTTTTATGTGGCCAAGTTTTAATGATATTACTTAATCCAATCATATGGCTTCATCATGAAAGTGCTTTTCTTTTCAAATCTTCAATGTGCAGTCTCAAGTTTTTTAAGTAGTCAAACATCACTCCTGTCAATCCAAAATCTATGGCATGCTGTGGAAGCCATCCCTGAAATAGTCAAGCATAAATTATCAAAATTTGAAGCATGCGGTGAAGCCATCCCTAGCGTATAATTTGGTAAATATTGTGGCTTTTTAGGACCATTCATCAATAGTTTTTAAAAGCAGGTGAAACATCACAAATAAGAACTTAGTTGATGTCTTTTCACTAAAACGCATTTAACTTTGAATTATATGCTTTTTTCTTCAGATCAAAGAACAAAAAAATCTGGTCAAGGCTCATGTTCTAGTCTTTATTTACACAAAATTTGTTCTTTCGTTGTACAGTCCTCCTCAAGTGTCTTTTACGTTTATTTGTCCTCCTGGTTATGTCTTTTGTGCGATGCCTGCATTTTTTTCTCTTGTATTACACCGTAACATAATATACATAATATATGACATAATATACAATGTCATGTCTTTCGTATGAAATCAAAATCTTCAGGAATTAGTGAGGAAGCTTTTTCCGGAGTTTTGTCTTTAAATTGTGGTCCTGTAGCTAAGATATCTTATGAAAATATATCATTTAGAACAGAACTTATTTGCTGAAATGTACATCAAAATACCCCGGTCCATTTTTGCTTACAGTGTGATAATTTCAGTTCAATTTTATTGGTTATACTCATGAAAAGCAAGGAAAAACTGGAATTATAAATGTAATTTTGGATTTTTTTATCGATGTATAAAAAAATACTTTCGCTCTAAAAACTAATGCAACTCTAAATTTAGAAGTTAAATAATCAAGCAGTCGCGTTAACATATTGATAAACCCCCAAAAATACTTTCAATGCCTGAAATTAGGGTCTTAAACAGTAGCCACAAACTGCATTTTTACGAAAATATGTGACTTTCAAACAATATAAAGAGATTATGTTGAAGTTTGAAATGCCTTTAAATTGTAATGCTAATGGTATGTGTAAATTTAAAAGACGTTCAGATTCTTTTAAACACCACATACAAGAATGGAACTACAAAGATTCAGAACTGCAGCAGAATCGCATTCTTGTTACAGAGTAGCTTTAGAACTTACCTTTAAGTTTGTATTCATGTACCATATAAACTGGCATTTGTTTGGTTCATTTGGTATTGGAACAAATAAAAACCCTCCTGGTCCATTCTCCCCTCTTTAAAAAACAAATATTATTCAATTAACATCAAATATGGTGAACTATTGTATTATATACTCAATACTACACAACAACTAAACATGCGTTTTACATTGACATCTGCAAGTATTTTATTACCCTTTTTCCAAGCAAATTTTAGTCTGTTTCATGTTTGTTTGTTTGTATGGCCCATGAGTCTTGTACAGTTTTGAAATTGTACGTACAGAAAATTAACTTGAGGCTTAATTTTTAACTATTTTTAAAAATATATGACGTCACAAATTAAACATAAAACGTCATAAATCTCCAAGTTCTTGTTTTGGTGGGAAACTTTTTCGAATTACAATTTGCTGTGAATTCTCTGGGTCACATGACTAAACTTAAAGACAACATATTGTTATATAGCAGCTGAAAAGAGAAACTGGTTTAGTGCAGTTTCTGTAAAAAACCTGTTTAAGTCCTTCCACAAGTCACAGTTAGTGCTTTTTAAGTCCTTCCACGCCTCACAGTTAAACCTTGGTTTGACTGTAGCGAAACTCAATCTTTTTACAACTCACAGTTAGACCTTGGTTTGACTGTTGCGCAACTTTGACTGTAGCGAAACTCAATCTTTCTAGATGTTACAATTGCGTATTAATTATGTTGCTTTGGTTTTCGTCTGTTGGTGGCGTGATTTTTGTCATCTTTGGATCTTATCTTCTTAATCTCAGTAATTATTGTATAAATTTTCTATCCGTAGTCTGTTTATATATCCCGTATCTGTTCTATTCTATTTTTGTCCATATATATTTATCTACTTGCTTTCATTTCTTTTTCTGTGTTTAAATATGATGGCTTCGATGGTCAGTATATAGTGAACACATCAAGGACACCGCCATCACGTATTATTTACTTACTAGTAAAAACGTCCCAATTAATTGATTAGAGATGCTGATATTTTAATAGCTTGAAAGGAAAATTTCATAACTAGGAGTTAATCACTTGCATACGAAACAACAGTGTTGCATACGTACCTGACATATTTTTTCTGATGAGGCATTCCTGAAAATGTTGTGTGTGCAACTAATGATAAATAATGTCCTTCTATTTCTGTCCATTGTCTTATGTTGACAAAGTCACGGGGTGATACCAGACCCCCAGCAGCTCCAGCTGCCACTGTGTAAGCTATATCTGTGTTTTGGTTTATTGGATGTAATACCTAAAATAAAAGGAAATCAATTTTTTTTCTGCTCGTTTTCAAGGCCTCATAACACCAATATTTTTTTCTCTATTCGCTTTTGTGATTTTCAACACAGCAGAGTACATTTATAAAGAGAGTTTTTTAGCCTACCTGAGTAGTTTTATATGTAGTAAGCTTCCACAAAATTTGAGGGCAACTTTCATTCAATATAAGAAAATGCATTCCACAAGTAAGGGTGTCAAATCTAACTTTTATATATTTTCTGTATTTCTACTAGCTGAGTGATTACTTTTACATGTGAAGCAGATCATGCTCACCATTCCAGAGCACTTGATGACACTCTTGTTTTTAGGGGTTCACACTGTTGGTGCTTTATTAAAGGTATTTTCCATAGGGGAAATACCTTTAATGGGATAGGCAAATCGTTTTCTTTTATTTTTCTTCTGTTCACAGAGGTGGCTAAGTGGGTAGGTGTAGGTTGATGAAATTTTGCGGTGTTTTGCAGTTTTAGTTTTTGTTGCGTTTATATTCTGACTGTTTCGTCTTCATCGTTTACAATGTTGTCTGTCTGTATGTAATCCTTATAATGCCATGTATTCTGGATTTAAGATTTTGGTTCTTGCTCCGGAATTCATTTGGAAATTTATTTGAACTCAAGAAATGGCGATGTCATTGTTCCAAATAAAAACCTCTGTTGCGTACTCGGCTGGGGAACCACAATCCAGCCCACATGGCACTCAAAAAAAACCAAAAACGTGTCAGACCTATCTTGTAATTACATACGAAAAACGTATATACCACGTTACAAAAACATATAACAAGTACATCGCATCCCGGACAAAGGATACGAAAATGCTAAAAGATGTACAACATTTCCCGCAACCAGAAATTATATAATCATCAAATATGGGAATATAACATCCCCGCCCCCACAATAATTTTGGCCACAAAATTTGTCTGGTTGCTGGAAATTAGGATCCAAAAATACAGATAATTCGATCAAGTTTTCTCAACAAGACTGCACTCTCACAATCTACTTCACTTCTCAGAACTCTCATATATGACATATTGCTATTCTGATTATTCTGTTAAAGTAACAAGTGAAAGACAAGTGCTGAAATCCATGTGATGCTAGTAGAGACCCTCTAAACTCTTAAGATCTTAAATGATATTATCCAACATATTCACATGCACTCGCACATTTGAACTATTCCAAAGGTTCTCGAGATTAAATTTTGATACACATTTGCTCACTCATATAACTCTGTTTGACAACATCATAAAAAATATATAGGTTTTGATTCTAGCAAACGCAAACACTTTACACTTGAAATTAACTTAGTAAAATCTAGCAAATATCAGTTCTGTGTAAGACGTGTTCAACTCATTTGACGAATTGTTCATACTTATGTTTGAACATTTAGAAAAGTTCATTATCGAAAAGTACATTTTAAAAATTAAATCATATGAAAGTTATTAACATTAAGCAAAACTACATGTAAACTATAAAGCTTAACCATATTATGTTTGTTTTTCTATTGTTTCTACATTGAATTATTCTCGAGAAATAACAGCTGAACTTTCAATCTACAGTATGGATAAATGGATCTGGTAATGCAATCATCACCAAGTCAAAA